>OU342740.1:129284840-129460059 GCA_910589775.1 Avena eriantha
CTACTGTCATTGCATGTGTGTTCTTTTTACTAACAACAACTGGAGTCATTTCATGTGTGTTCTTTTCACATACCACATATGGATCCACCAGTGTCATTGAAATGTGTGTTCTCTTTAGAGACCACACATGGATCCACCCATGTCATTGCATGTGTGTTCTTTTTAATAACAACAACTGGAGTCATTGCATGCGTGTTCTTTTCACATACCACAAATGGATCCACCAGTGTCATTGCATGTGTGTTCTCTTCAGAGACCACACATGGATCTACCAGTGTCATTGCATGTGTGTTCTTTTTACTAACAACAACTAGAGTCATTGCATGTGTATTTTTTCAGACCCCACATATGGATCCACCAGTGTCATTCCATGTGTGCTCTTTTCACAATCCACCTATGGATCCACCAGTGTCATTGCATGTGTATTATTTTTAGTAACAACAACCAGAGTCATTGCATGTGTGTTCTTGGCACATACCACATATAGATCCACCAGTGTCATTGCATATGTGTTCTTTTCACAATCCACCTATGGATCTAGTACTGTCATTGCATGTGTGCTCTTTTTACTAACAACAACCAGAGTCATTGCATGTGTGTTCTCTTCAGGGACCACACATTGATCCACCAGTGTCATTGCATGTGTGTCCTTTTTACTAACAACAACCAGAGTCATTGAAATGTGTATTCTCTTCAGAGACCACACATGGATCTACCAGTGTCATTGCATGTGTGTTCTTTTTACTAACAACAACTAGAGTCATTTCATGTGTGCTCTTTTCACATACCACATATGGATCCACCAGTGTCATTGAAATGTGTGTTCTCTTTAGAAACCACACATGATTCCACCAGTGTCATTTCATGTGTGTTCTTTTTACTAACAACAACTTGTGTCATTGCATGTGTGTTCTTTTCACATACCACATATGGATCCACCAGTGTCATTGCATGTGTGTTCTTTTCACAATCCACCTATGGATCCACCAGTGTCATTGCATGTGTATTCTTTTTACTAACAACAACCAGAGCCATTGCATGTGTGTTCTTTTCACATACCACATATGGATCCACCAGTGTCATTGCATATGTGTTCTTTTCACAATCCACCAATGGATCCACTAGTGTCATTGCATGTGTGCACTTTTTACTAACAACAACCAGAGTCATTGCATGTGTGTTCTCTTCAGAGACCACACATTGATCCACCAGTGTGACTGCATGTGTGTTCTTTTTAGTAACAACAACTGGAGTCATTGCATGTGAGTTCTTTTCACATACCACATATGGATCCACTAGTGTCATTGCATGTGTGTTCTCTCCACAGACCACACATGGATCCACCAGTGTCATTGCATGTGTGCTCTTTTTACTAACAACAACCAGAGTCATTGAAATGTGTGTTCTCTTTAGAGACCACACATGGATCCACCAGTGTCATTGCATGTGTGTTCTTTTTACTAACAACAACCAGAGTCATTGCATGTGTGTTCTTTTCACATACCACATATGGATCCACCAGTGTCAATGAAATGTGTGTTCTCTTCAGAGACCACACATGGATCCACCAGTGTCATTGCATGTGTGTTATTTATACTAACAACAACTGGAGTCATTGCATGTGTGTTCTTTTCACATACCACATATGAATCCACTAGTGTCAATTCATGTGTGCTCTTTTCACAATCAACACATGGATCCACCAGTGTCATTGCATGTGTGTTCTTTTTACTAACAACAACCAGAGTCATTGCACATGTGTTGTTTTCATATATTACATATGGAACCACCAGTCTCATAGCATGTGTGTTCTTTTCACAATCCACCTATGGATCCACCAGTGTCATTGCATGTGTGCCCTTTTAACTAACAACAACAAGAGTCATTGCATGTGTGTTCTCTTCAGAGGCCACACATGGATCCACCAGTGTCATTGCATGTGTGCTCTTTTTACTAACAACAACCAGAGTCATTTCATGTGTGTTCTCTTCAGAGACCACACATTGATCCACTAGTGTCATTGCATGTGTGTTCTTGGCACATACCACATATAGATCCACCAGTGTCATTGCATATGTGTTCTTTTCACAATCCACCTATGGATCCAGTACTGTCATTAAATGTGTGCTCTTTTTACTAACAACAACCAGAGTCATTGCATGTGTGTTCTCTTCAGAGACCACACATTGATCCACCAGTGTCATTGCATGTGTGTTCTTTTTACTAACAACAACCAGAGTCATTGAAATGTGTGTTCTCTTCAGAGACCACACATGGATCTACCAGTGTCATTGCATGTGTGTTCTTTTTACTAACAACAACTAGAGTCATTTCATGTGTGCTCTTTTCACTAACCACATATGGATCCACCAGTGTCATTGAAATGTGTGTTCTCTTTAGAAACCACACATGATTCCACCAGTGTCATTTCATGTGTGTTCTTTTTACTAACAACAACTTGTGTCATTGCATGTGTGTTCTTTTCAGAGACCACACATGGATCCACCAGTGTCATTGCATCTGTGCTCTTTTTACTAACAACAACCAGAGTCATTGAAATGTCTATTCTCTTTAGAGACCACACATAGATCCACCAGTGTCATTGCGCGTGTGTTATTTTTACTAACAACAACTGGAGTCATTTCATGTGTGTTCTTTTCACATACCACATATGGATCCACCAGTGTCATTGAAATGTGTGTTCTCTTCAGAGACCACACATGGATCCACCAGTGTCATTGCATGTGTGTTCTTTTTAGTAACAACAACTGGAGTCATTGCATGTGTGTTCTTTTCACATACCACATATGGATCCACTAGTGTCATTGCATGTATGTTCTCTTCAGAGACCACACATGGATCCACCAGTGTCATTGCATGTGTGCTCTTTTTACTGACAACGACCAGAGTCATTGAAATGTGTGTTGTCTTTAGAGACCACACATGGACCCACTACTGTCATTGCATGTGTGTTCTTTTTACAAACAACCAGAGTCATTGCATGTGTGTTCTTTTCACATACCACATATGGATCCACCAGTGTCATTGAAATGTGTGTTCTCTTCATAGACCATACATTGATCCAACAGTGTCATAGCATGTGTGTACTTTTTACTAACAACAACTGGAGTCATTTCGTGTGTGTTCTTTTCACATACCACATATGGATCCACTAGTGTCATTGAAATGTGTGTTCTCTACAGAGACCACACATGGATCCACCAGTGTCTTTGCATGTGTGTTCTTTTTACTAACTACAACTGGAGTCATTGCATGTGTGTTCTTTTCACATCCCACATATGGATCCACCAGTGTCATTGAAATCTGTGTTCTCTTCAGAGACCACACATGGATCCACTAGTGTCATTGCATGTGTGTTCTATTTACAAACAACAACTAGAGTCCTTGCATGTGTGTTCTTTTCACATACCACATATGGATCCACCAGTGTCACTGAAATGTGTGTTCTCTTTAGAGACCACACATGGATCCACCAGTGTCATTGTATGTGTGTTCTTTTTAATAACAACAACTGGAGTCATTGCATGCGTGTTCTTTTCATATACCACAAATGGATCCACCAGTGTGATTGCATGTTTGTTCCTTTCACAATCCACCTATGGATCCACCATTGTCATTGCATGTGTGCTCTTTTTACTAACAACAACCAGAGTCATTGGATGTATGTTCTCGTCTGAGACAACACATGGATCCACCAGTTTCATTGCATGTGTGTTCTTTTTGCTAACAACAACCAGAGTCTTTGAAATGTGTGTTCTCTTCAAAGAACACACATGGATCCACCAATGTCACTGCATGTGTGTTCTCTTTGGTTTCTCGAACAGTATCTCCTATGGATCCGATGATGACATCAGTAGCTCATACATGACGCATCACTAAGTGTGCGTGATTATCGGCAAGCCATAACGACAAGTCCACCAGGTCCAACACCCGCAAGTCCAGCATCGCAAAGTAGCGGTGCATCCATGATCGCACACACATCCGGTACCCCGACAACCTCCGCATCCTCGCTCCAGCAATGCAGCGGAAGCAACAACTCCTTTCCATATAAAGCCACAGGGAACATGTATCTGGCTAATCCGAGACCATGGGCAAAAATTTCTAGAGGGGGAGAGAGATCCTTCATGAGGAGGTGTGAGTGAGAAGTGAGGAGAGGGGGGCCTTTTATAGGAGGAGGGGGAAGCCCCTCCCCATGTCCGTCGCCCATGGGGGGTGCCCCTTCCTCTCCCTCATTCATGTGGTGGTAACCCCCCCACATAAATATGACCCTCCACATTCTCCACTTAAAAGTCCACTCAAATGCATTAAATTTCTCCAAAATTTAATACATTCTCATTTAATAAAACTCTTTTACTTATTTTATTTAGAATTTTGTTAATTACTTTAATTAACAAACATTCACATAAAACCCTCTACAACATTTCAATATCACATGCAGAACCAGTTTCTACAATTCTACCCGAAACAATTCTGGTTTCCATCTAAATAATTCAAGCGCTTTGTAATTATTTTCTCTAGAACATATTTGCTCCAAATGGTGTCAGTATCCCTTAAGTGTGTCACCCTACGGTTCACGAATAATGTACACATGATCGAGACCCTTCTTCGATCAATAATCAGTAGCGGGACCTAGAGATCCATACTGACTCCCACACATTCAATGATGACTTTTGTGATTGTGAGAACCTTTTACGCATGTAATTCATTTCCTTTGTCGATATATTACATGTCCGAGATTCGATCATCGGTATCTCCATACCTAGTTTGATCTCTTTACCAACATGCACTATTTTCTCGTTCCTGTAATATAACATTCTAGTGATCTCATCACTTGCTTGCAAGCTAACTAATGTGATACCCCCGAGAGGGCCCATAGTATATCTATCCATCATCGGGATGGAAAAATTCCATTATTGATCCATGAGCCTCAACATAACACTTTCGGAGTATCTGAACCCACCTTTATAGTCACCCTGTTAAGGTGTGATGTTTTATGTTATCAACTTACTCTTCTAGTGTTAGCAATTAACATGATCTCATGGTCTAAGGATTAAGATTACTTTGTAAGATGTTATAGAAATTTAAAGAAAATGACTTTGATCGTATTGATATACTTTGGATGAATATTCATCACATCATTTCACAAATGATGTGACCTTGTTATTAACAACATGTAATGTCTATGATCAGGAAACCTTGATCATCTTGTTAATCAACGAGCTAGTTTATATGAGAGGCATTACTAGGAACCTTGTATTTTTTTATTAAACACACATGTATTAACGTTTCCAATTAATAAAATTATAGCATGTAAAATAAACTTTTATCATAAACATGGAATAAGATAATAACAATCTTATTATTGCCTCTCGGGCATATTCCCTTCAGTCTCTCACTTGCAGTAGACTCAATAATCTAGTTTTTAAACTTGCGCATTCAATACTTATAGCTTTTGGGTGTTGTATATACGGGTTTGCTAGAGGTAAACATAATCTCCGAATCTGATATTTTCAGGTCCGTGTGTATTTGCATGTCTCTATGTCTCTACACATCACTCATTCTCAAATGAGATGGCATTGTATAAATTTGGTCGTTTGGTGATACCTTCAGTTCGTTTGGGTTAAAGTATATTGATATTATTGTCATACAATATATCTTCATAGTATTAGCACACTTTGAACCACACCTAGTTTGATAACAAACTACTTAACACAAATGCCCTCCTTTGCTGCTACTATAGCAGTCATATACTTAACCTTTTGTTGTAGTATCCATTACAATGTCTCAACTTTGGAACTCATCCAAATCCATTATGGAACATCCTTTCCATTACATCATGCCACCCATAGTCTAAATTGAGATAAATTTAATGTGTATCTTGTGACAAACTAGTATCAATGTGACACTTCACAATGAACTATTTGTCACTTATACATGATATATACTTAGTTCTTCCAAAGCTCATAAGAATATCTTTACTATCGCACAATGATCATCGTATGAATTATTCTGGTATATGCTCACAACATTTAGAGCATAGGACATATCTGGATATGTACATATCACGGTATTATTGATCAAAATATTCATGTAATTTCACTTACCAAGTGTCGTTACACTTGAATCTTAATTCAATCCTTTCCATGTAGCAAGAACCTTTCTTGTCGTTTCCATATTGAACTCATTCAACATCTCATATATGTATGTCTGGCACAACCATATTAGCGCCTCAATCTATCCATATAGACATTGATGCCAAGTATTCCGGTTTTGCCCAAGTCTTTCATCGAAATCCAGTTTTAATGAAATTCTTAACTTGTGTCAATAAAAGATACATCATTTTCCAATCAACAGCATGTCATCTACATAATGTATTAGAAATATGTCTTAGCGCTCTCACTTAATTTCTTGCAAATGGAAGAATCTTCATCATATCTGATGAAATTAAACTCTTTTAACAGTTTCATCACGGTGAAGATTCCAACTCCGCTATGCTTACTTCAACCATTGAAGTTTGAATGCCCTTTTAGCATCCTTTGAATTAACAAAACACTTCAGACCATGTCTTGTACATGTCCTAGGTAACCATTCTATTAGAAGAACATTGTTTTGTTTGTTGAACTACCATATACCAAATTATATGTACTGGTTGCTACATAAATCCGTCAAGACTAAATATTGCTATGAAAGAGCAAATCCTGTCATAGCCAACTCCTGGAACATTGTCGTAAACTTATTTCCGACATGTCGATTATATCATAGATGTCAAACATCCATTTCTATTTCTTTATAGATCCAAATACGACCCATAGGCTTCATGCCTTTTCGGAGGGTCCTCCAAGTTCAAAAACTTGATTTTCTCATGTATGGAAACTATCACGGATTTTTTATGACTTCTAGTCATTTTATGGCGTCAAGGCCAATCATCGCTTCTTTGCATGCAGTCGGTTCATCATTTTCAAAACAATAACAACTTCTTTTTCAAATCTTACTATTTGATTCTTACCGACCCACATGGTTCAATAGGAACTCTAATCTCTGAGATCACAACCTTTGTAATCACGGGAGCCATGAGCAGTTTAGCTGCTCCGGGACACTTTTTGGGGCTGCGCTACTTAGCACATGTTACTTAGGTTCATCAAGCTAATCGAAGTTCTATTGTCCTCCCACTTAACTTTTGTGAAAATTTCCTTCTTTAAGAAACTTCACGTTCCAAGCGACAAACTCTTTTGTTTGCGGTGTTATGGAGGAATAACCAACAAATTCTTTGGGATAACCTACAAAGACATGTTTATCCAACTTTGGTTGTAAACTTTTTACTTATGCATAACATACCAAAATTTAAGAAAAGACAACTTGGGTTTTATCCCAAACCATAACCTTTATGGTGTCATTTCAACGAATCACGATGGTGCTCTTTTCTGTGTAAAAGCATTAGTCTCTCAAGCTTTAATCCTTAAAACATAATGGCAGTTTTATAAATGACACCTTTGATCTTACGATGTCCAACAAGGTTCGATTTGATCTCTCGAACATACCATACTCCTATGGTTTATCGGGAAATGCAAATCCACGAGACAATTCCTCAAATCTTAGGTGTTTTGCTAAACATGTAACTCAAATATCATCCTTTATGACCGAATCATAAATTCTTTATTTTCTTGTTACAATGATTTTCCACCTCATCTTGAAATTCTTTGAACAATTTTCAAATGTTTCATACTTATTCCTTATTGAGTAAATATAGTTCACACAAATTTTCGGAGAAAGCATATGAAGTCAAAAGATCCATCGCACATGGCTATATATAATGGACTATATACATCAAGATGCATAATGTCCAATAAGTTAGTCATTTGTTCCTCTTTGACCTATGAACGGAGTTTCAATTATCTCGAGGAAAGTCTCACAGGCATCATTTGATCAAAATCAAAGACTCCAAAAATCCATCAGCATGGAGTTTCTTCATGTTTTCTTTCCAATATAATTTAAATGGCGATGTCACTACAAAAGTGATCTTTCAATCATTTGTCTTGCGACATTTCAACATTAGTTTTATGGACATGATTTCTCCAACTAGACTTGTAAAAAGTTCATCCATCTTCTATGAATATAGTAATTAACAACCATTATTCTCATAATACCGAAACAAAATAACAATTATTAAAACAAATCTTGAAGGCAAGCTTTGATGTCAACGAGAAACACAATAACACTTTATTTGTTTTTGATGAACATCATCACATATTCTCTTGCTTGTTACTTAGGCCATTGTAGTTCATGAATTGTGTCGTTCTGTATGACATTTCATACCAACCAATTAGGTATCCAATACCCAAGAAACACATTGTGGGACCCCCTAGATTATCCAAGACCCAACATTCACGTTCCCATGATTAGTGAGCTGTGGAACATAACCGACAAGTACCATTACAGCATCCGAAACATAAAGAAATTACAAGACTTACATAAGTGCCATTATGGCTACAACATCATTAGCAGCGGAACATCGCCAAGCGCAGAGCCCAATCGTGCCCCAACCTACAGGTAGCTGATTGGGAAGACGGCTTAGCTCACTGGACGTCACTTTAAACTCCTGAAAGTCTGGCCAAGTAAATAGCCAGGGACACAGCCCTAAGTACTTTGAATGTACTCGCAAACCACCAAGATAAGTGAACAAAGGAAATGCAATTCTGGCTGTGGCGAAATAGCTCTATCTGGGTTGCTTTCAAAAAGGACTAACCTAACTTTCAAATTTTGGCATCTCCATATCTTTATTGAAACAGAGTTTTGAAAACATGCTTCGGTTTTGTAAACCATGACATCTCCATATTTTTGTTGAAAAAGAGTTTTGAAAACAGTTTTGTGGTTGAAAACCCTTTTTGAACATTTTAGACCCCTCGGGTCAAAACAAAATCCTTCGAACTCGGGTTCCCCTGGAACCGTCGTCCTCAAAGTACTTGTTTCCCAAACAAGCACAGTTTGGGTACTCCTAGCCAACACCTTTACAACCGTCCTTGACTGTGGACACGGCTATTCGAATAGGTTATACTCTGTAGAGTTTGCACACTTTACCCACAAGAATCAATACATCCGCCGGGATACAACCACGGCCCACTACCACGGTAGATGGGGGTCCGGATAATCAAACCTAACTTTTCGCTTGTCTACACTAGCAAAGGCATGCTTTTCCTATTGGGTTGATCTCCCCGGCAACGCGTATGTGGCTCCCAGCCATAGTCCTTCCTTCCGTACACGCGCATACCCAAGCTGTAACTTGGCGTATACCTTAAATTTGGTGACTCCTCTTTCTTCCGTACTACCTAAGTCATACCGTCCGCGGGAGACCCAATTGTTACACCGGACTCCTGATTGTTCAAGCTCATTCTTGCCGAGGCAAGCGACAGGCTTCAGATCCTAGAATCTAGGACGCCGTCCCGGGATTCCAGGGATTTCTCCCTATAAGCATGGTAGAAGTTGCCTCGGCTAATACGGACAAACTACGAGTTAAGCCCCAACAACCTGGGGTAATGTGGTTGCGCGGATAAAAATTGTTCTAGTAAAGGCGTATAACATCCCATCACATTTCCTCTTCTTCTCATCACCATTTCTTTTGTTAAAACTTCCACTGTGAATGATGCCTCTTCCCAGGGTTTTACAAAAGGGTTTTGAAACGTTTTTGGTGGGTAAATCCCAAAACAGTTGAGTTTTCTCGAAACCGGGGTTTCGAAGAAGGTAGGATGCTAACCATCATACTCTCGGTCTAAAGGGGATAAATGATGGGTTCATCGGGGTGGTGCCTCGAAGGGCGCAAATTCATAACTTGGAGGGGCGAAGTTACTACCGCAGTATTTATAAAACAAAATATGCAGGTAGAGTATGCAACTTATAAAGAGGATATAAAACAGGTAAAAGAGAATAGGACATATAACAGAGTACGGGATGGTGGCTTGCCTGTGATCATCAATAGTCCTTGGACTTCTTCAGTTGACCAAGAATACCCAAATATTTAATAATAAGAAATCCCGTTCTTCTTGTCATCAGACACTCACACTATCATCGTCATCGAATACACATGCAAGCAGACAACACCACAATCAAAACAAGTCATATAACATCAAACCATACAGCAAACAAGTATGAGAAAAACTTCTGGACTTGGGAGGTTTTGGAGGAAGTTGGATTCAAAAGGTGGAATTTACAAGATTGCCATTGGGTGTTTTCTATTGGAAGATAGTTGTCAAAGCTAAAGACAATGGGCATGGATTAGGGTTCTATGGTCAGTAGGTTACCAAAGGGAAAAAGTGATATCCACAGATGGGTCTTGACAAGACAAAACTATTTCTAGATGGAGTTATGCTTTTAATAGTGGATTAAACTCTAGTTTGAGGAAATAATTCACCAGAAAAGTTCTGGAGCTCCTAAAATTATTTCCTTTGATGGTTAGGTAGCACTCGATGTACTGAACCACGCAGAGCTGGAATTGGGTCAAATAAAATTACCAGAATGCCCTCAGGAAATTCCCAAAGGAAGTTCTGTATGATTCTTCTTTTATTTACCAGATTAAATATACAAGGGATATTGAGTTGGTTCCAAGGGAATGTGATAGGAATTTTCAATACCTTTCTGTAGGAATTTGATTCACTCATTTTGGAGTTGTCACACTCCTAGAGTGATTTATTTAGTGAAAATACCCTTCACAAGAGTATTTAAATCACATAAAATCATCCAGAGCTCAATAAATTATGAGCTTCTAGTATTTGGTAGATATTGATAGTGGGGAGTCCTGGGAGGTGGAATCAGGTCCAAACCTCATTTGGTTAGACCTGGGGATATTCGCTAAGACAGAAAGTTGTTGTTTTTGTTAATTTTCCTAAAGGCAGAATATTGTTCAACTGGGCAGGGGACCGGTGTTGGTTGATAGGATTTGAAAATACCTTCCAGAAGGCCTTTGGTCCATCTCAAATGGATGTGCAAAAATCTTTGAGGAATTTAATTAGGGTTCCAGATACATGCTAGCAGATTAATTACTAGCAAATATTGGAAATTATTTTGGTCATGGGGTTGCCTCTGCATGTTTGAGAAAACATCAGAAAACCACCAGAAAATTAGGTCTAGGCATTTGGAAAAGATTTACCATTTTATTTGAATTTAAACCTAGTAGGAGCTTTTTCTGGAATAAAGATCTGCTAAAAGAAAAGGAAAAGGGGTGCAAAGAGGGCCGGATCTGGGGAGCTACTGGGACGACTAGGGGGATTCATCCCACGGAGCATCGGGCGACGCGCGGGAGGGCTCGTTTCGAATCTGACGAGCGGGGCCCGCTGTAAGCGATCGGGAGGCACCGAAGTGGTACCGAGCAATGGTGACCGTCGGATCACGTCGAGATGGACGGCTCGGGGTCCTCGTCTACGCGAACAGAACGCCGGCGACAAAGCCCTAAGGAGCTGTGGAGAGGGGAGGTGGGGGCTACCCAGAGGGCTCGGGAGGTGGCGCGGAGGGTGCAGGGCGACGCAGTCGTCGATGTTGAACAGATCGGTGGTCGGCGGAGGCCCACGGGAAGCAGCTCGGGCGACGGCGGCCAAGCGCAACTTCACCGGAGTTCAACACCGATGACGGAGGAGTTTGTCCTAGGCAAAAATAAGAGCACCATTAGATGCAGGAGAGCAAGGGGATCTGATGGGCTGACATGCAGAAGAAATGGAGGGAGGGGAAGATGCTTTGCTCGATTTTTGAGAGGAGGCCGAAGCTCTCCTCTTTGTCTTTCTCGGGCAACACAAGGCAGGGGAGAGCGTGTGGTGCTCGGCGGAGGCAAGTGGGGTGGAGAGGGGGAAAATGAGGGCAGAGGGCTGGCTGGGGGAGGGCTGCTAGCTTTATACCAAGGTGGGATGCTAGGTGGTGTGAATTACCAAATTGGACATGGTGGGGAGGGAGTGATGGCCATGGATTGGTCCAGGGGGAGGTGGAGAGGGGTATTTTTGGTACTTGGTGGTGCTGGAGATTAGAGAGAGTGGTGGCATTAGTGGTAATAAAAAGGGGGACAAATCTTGCAAGATATTTGTTGACTCTTTCTCTTACAACTAGTACAAGGGCAAATGGGTAAATGTTGGGTGGTGCTACAGTTGTGGCCGACCAGTGGGGTGTCTTGGGGTGAGGAGGAGCCTGGATCAAGATGGATGAGGTTTGGAAGTGATTAGAGTGGTGGTTTGCTAGTTTGCCAAAAATGATCCAATTTGTTGGTTGTGAAGGAAGTCCAATTATTTGCATTGGACCAGAGGAGACAAGGGTACTGGTGAGTAGAGGAGGGAAATGTAGACTCCTAGGATTTAATTGATATTTTTATGTGGAGTTTAAGTCCACTTAAATCCACTTACTCAAAAAGGACATAAATGATTTCTAGAAGATCATTTGATAAATTTGCATTGGACAGGGTTGGCTTTTGATGTGTAATGGTCCCAAATGTGAATGCACACTTAGGGGAATTTTCCCAAGATTTATGGAGGATTAAAAGTATTTAAAACAGTTATTATTCCAATTCAGCCATTTAAGAAAATGGACAAAAAGAAATAATAAAGCTTCTCAAAAATCTTTATTTTTGAGATGGAAAGATATGATATGACCTGTGGAACTCATATGAGCTAAAATCTGGGGAAGTGGTTTGGTAAAAACAAAACTTTCCTTTAGGGAGGGAGTTTTGGAGATTTTGACTATTTAAGTAATTTAATAATTTTTGGGCCATAATACGTATGGATAAATCTTGGTGACCAATATGGTGGGAGTAGACAAGGTGTAGCAAGCATTTGAAACCTTGTAGAATGGAAACCCAACTTGAAAAGGATGGAAAAACAAGGAGTTGATGATCTAGGGTGGTATTATTTTTATACCACCAAAAAATGCTTGCATTTTGGAGCTGAGAGCTCCCTTGGTGCAAGGGATAGATGGGTGAGTAGACCAAGTCATATAGATGAACATGGCAGGAGGAGTTTGAGTTAACATCATTTGAGGTGATCTAGGAGTGATGGCAAACTTTGTTGAAATTAAAGCTACCATGCAGAAAGTGTCATGAGGCCTTCTAAACCATGTGGGTTTAAAAAGCACAGAGCTCCACTTGGGACAAGTGGAGTAGGTTATGGTAGAAATCAATGAGTAGAACACAACCATGCAGAGAGTTGGTCCAAAGGAGGTTGTGTGAGGGTGTGAGCTTTTACCCAAGTAGGTATGATGACTAGTTTTGCAGGAAATGATATTTTCTTGTCTGAAAAACCATCATGGATCAGTGGGTTGGAGGAGGATCTAGCCAGGGAACAATGTGGGCCTGGGTAGTCCCAAGGATTGTTAACAAGATGGTTCAGGTGCATTTTCAAAAATGCACATGGTTTGAGAAAAGGAGGCATTCACAAAGGTGATGCTGAAACTGTTTCTAGACTTAGCCAAATTTGGCAGTTTTGAGGAATTTGACTAGAGTAGGAAAGGGAAAGTTCTTGGAGGAGTTGCAAGGTATCAGAGCTTTCCAAAAGGGGTGATATGGAAGAGTAGAGTGAGTATAATAGGTCCTTGCTTGATATAGGTCTTAAGGACTTAGAGACATCTAGAAAGGAAATCCTTAGAATAGATCTGGTTGAGGGTTTTAGATGATCTCCTAGTGGCTAGGGATCACAACAAGGTTTGCTTCCATGCTTAGGGGTGGAGGATGGGGAAACACTTGATCCTAGTGATGAGCTCCTAGAGTGGATCATACTACTTCCTAAGAAAACAAGTCAAACAGCAGATCAAAGCAACTCATCAGACAGCGAATCAAGGCAACTCATCTTATACTAAGCCTAACCACTACTGGTATTACCATCAAGCTTAGCTTGGAGGTAAGGTTGGGGCAATTTGAAGAGGTTGAGTTTTGATTAGGATGAGGGTTCTTGGTATCTCTACCAAGAGTAGAATTCAAATGATTTGAACAAGAGTTTTGGGAAAACTAGAGGTAAGATTAGTTGAGGGTTCTATCTTGAAAACACAAGGAGATTATAGTATATATCTCACCATAGTTTTGTCAATATAAGCAACCAAAATAGTTTTGGTCACATAGGCATGTTGGCTCCTGTTTTGAAATGCAAGAACGTTTGAGAATATGTAAAATAAGCCAAGATAGTTTTGGTAGATAGCTTTTGCCAACTGAGGTTGAGGTAAGGAGTATCCTAAGATACACTTTAAGCACAAGTGCCAACAAACAACAAGCAAGCACTGCACTAAAGCACAAGAAAAGTTTTTGTTCCCCTGATTTTTGCATTCTGGACAACTAATCAGGGTTGCTAAAATTGGGATGTTACAGACCTTTCCCCCTTAAAAGAATCTCGTCCTGAGATTCCGGAGAGTAGGCTTAGGGGATTTGTCGTGGAGTTAGTACCATGTGTTCCTTGCGGGCTAACTTGTCAACTTTTCCTTCGAGTAGAAACATCTTGATAGCGAGGTTGAACTCCAATCTTCTTGAAACTCGGGAGTCGAGCTGGTTTCAACCATGGTTGCGGGGAGGGATCTTTCTTCAGTAAGGGTCTACGGTACTTCTCTTTAGTGGGGGTTGTTGCCTCCAAGTCTGTGACCAAGTCTGTGAAGTCTGTGATAAGTCTGTGCTCTTAGATTTGTGTCTTCTGGTCATAGGATCGGGCAGAGAGGTTATCTATTTTGCGAGAAAGACGCAGTCTTCCCCCTTAGGATTGGACACGGATAGGTCGGAGAGTCACAACTAGGGGACTTTCTTAGGAGAGCGACAAAAGACGATTCTTAAGGTAGGACATCGACTTAAGAGAGGGTATCAACATAGGTGGCGCTCCTCGGGGAGGGGACAGGGCTAGCTAAATAAAGGTGACACTTGTCGACTTTCGGGGAGTCTTAGAGTGGGTGAAAGGGCTTCTCTCTTGGTCTTTACTTCCACGGGGCGCTATCATCTAGGAAGGCGCGGGACATCTTCAGTCTTGAGATGCGCGGCAGCGAGCGGTAGGATGACCATCTTTTCTAGGGAAGGGGACCTTAGATGTCCTCGAGCTTCTCTGCCAGGTAAGTCTTGGCGGATTCTCTATCAGGGCATTCTCTGCTGAAGTGACCGGATAGTCCACACGTGAAGCAGGGGTTCTTCTTCCGTCATAGCCAAGTTGACGACGTTGCTAGGCTGACATCAGGAGGTTGACAGGCCTTGCCAATGAGGGGATATATTGGGCATTTGATAGGACCATGGTCTTGGCCTTCATAGAGGAAACAAGTGATAAGTCGTGTTGGGCAAACTTTTTGGCAATGGGGTTCCCCACAGTTGGGGCAGTGACCGGAGCATCTGTTGGCTTGGTGTCCTTCGTCTCCGCAGGGGCTACATGCCTTCTTTGAGCTTCCGCTCTTCATGGCCAACCTGGGGGAGGTCTGGTTGGTGGCAGACGTTGCAGGTTGGGTCTGATGCAACGACTTGGGTAAAACACGCAAAAAGGAACAAATCAAGCAAGAATAGCAATCAAGGACATTATTACATACCAACCAAAGCTAAACCCGAAGGTGCTAAAAGTACTTATGCATTAAAAAACGTGTTCAGGGGCGATACACGACTCTACCCTATTGCTAGAGGGGGCGAGTACAGCGACATGGGTGATTACTCGGAGGGTGCACCTGGAGTCTTGGATAGCTTCGGGGTCTCCAACTACTACAGATCCTCTGGGTTTGCGGGATATTCAGCTCATCTTCGGTGAAGGTGAGAGTGGTGCCTTCTCCTGGTGCAAGGTTGGAGGTTGACTCGGTCGGCGCGAGTGACTAGACAATTGGGTGGTACTCATTGAGGAAGGAGAGTTCGTCATCAGTCCCCGGGTTCTCGTCTTCAGGGGTTGGGGGTACTGCATTGATCAGCTTTCTTGCCAAGCGGGCATTGGTGGCCTGAATACTTCTTTCGCGCTTACGGAGTAGGTTGATATCCATCTTTAGAAGCAGATTCTCGTGTCTGGCCTTGTCAAGATCTTCCTGGGAGCGCTGGAGTATGTATTCCATGTTCTCCAGCTAATTGCCAATGCAGCAGGTGAGGAAAGACTCAGTGGGGAGTCCGTCTTCGTCTCTCTTTCTGAACAAGTGGTAGGGAGTATCCTTCAACTCATCTTCATGGATCTTGCAGAGGCATGCCATGATCTCCTGTATGGCTCGCACCACGCCATCTACCCAGTTGCTGTCGAGGAAAGTGAAGATTGTGGGAAAGGTGTCCTCATCGAGGGAAGGAATAATAGCCTTGATGACGCATTGCATCTCATTGGTGTTACTGCGAGGAAGTTTTGTTCCTTCAATAGTTGGCGCGGGTCTCTTGACTATCTTCAGTAGGTTGTGAAGTTGCTCTTCAAAGGGCCAGAAACTTTCTCCAACGATGATGCGCTCTGAGCGGAAAGAGGACATCTACAGCAGATTTTGTGAGATGGGTTTAGGTTAGTGACGGTGTGCAGGATTTTAAGCTTATGAAATCTTATTAATGCAAGAAGTTTCTCAAAATAGAAGGGAAAAAGACATAAGCACTTTTGCAAATAGTCATCTTTTCGCCCTTGCCTTTTTGGAAAATAGATTTGTCGTTTCCTGCCTAACGTCCATGCTAACTAAGGTCTCCTACAGTCAGGATGGCTCTGATACCAGCTCTGTGGGACCCCCTAGATTATTCATCCGAGAAATCCCTATTATGCATACATCCACGTTCCCATGATCAGTGAGCCGTGGAACATAACCGACAGGTACCATTACAGCATCCAAAACATAACGAAATTACAAGACTTACATAAGTGCCATTATGGCTACAACATCATTAGCAGCGGAACGTCGCTAAGCTCAAAGCCCAATTGTGCCCCAACCTACAGGCAACTGACTGGGAAGACGGCCTAGCTCGCTGGACGTCACCTTAAACTCCTGAAAGTCTGGCCAAGTAAATAGCCAGGGACACAGCCGTTAGTACTTTAAATGTACTCGCAAACCACCAAGATAAGTGAACAATGGAAATACAATTCTGGTTGTGGCGAAATAGCTCTATCTGGGGTTGCTTTCAAAAAGGACTAACCTAACTTTGAAATTTTGGCATCTCCATATCTTTATTGAAACAGAGTTTTGAAAACATGCTTCTGTTTTGTAAACCACGGCATCTCCGTATTTTGGTTGAAAAAGAGATTTGAAAACAGTTTTGTGGTTGAAAACCCTTTTTGAACATTTTAGGCCCCTCGGGTCAAAACAAAATCCTTCGAACTCGGGTTCCCCCGGAACCGTCATACTCAAGGTACTTGTTTCTCAAACAAGCACAGTTTGGGTACTCCTAGCCAACACCTTTACACCCGTCCTTGACCGTGGACATGGCTATTCGAATAGGTTATACTCTACAGAGTTTAGACACTTTACCCACAAGAATCAATACATCCGCCGGGATATAACCACGGCCCACTACCACAGTAGATGGGGGTCCGGATAATCAAACCTAACTTTTCGCTTGTCTACACTAGCAAAGACATGCTCTTCCTATTGGGTTGATCTCCCAGGCAACGCGTATGTGGCTCCCAGCCATAGTCCTTCCTTCCGTACATGCGCATACCCAAGCTGTAACTTGGCGTATACCTTAAATTTGGTGACTCCTCTTCCTTCCGTACTACCTAAGTCATACCGTCCGCGGGGACCCAATTGTTGCACCGGACTCCTGATTGTTCAGGCTCATTCTTTCCGAGGCAAGTGACAGGCTTCAGATCCTAGAATCTGGAACGCCGCCCCGGGATTCCAGGGATTTCTCCCTATAAACATGGTAGAATTTGCCTCGGCTAATACGGACAAACTACGAGTTAAGCCCCAGCAACATTGGGGTAATGTGGTTGCGCGGATAAAAAAGCTTCCAGTAAAGGCGTAGAACATCCCATCACATTTCCTCTTCTTCTCATCACCATTTCTTTTGCTAAAACTTCCACTAGGAACGATGCCTCTTCCCAGGGTTTTACAAAAGGGTTTTGAAACGTTTTTGGTGGGTAAATCCCAAAATAGTTGAGTTTTCTCGAAACCGGGGTTTCCAAGGAGGTAGGATGCTAACCATCGTACTCTCGGTCTAAAGGGGATAAATGATGGGTTCATCGGGGTGGTGCCTCAAAGGGGGAAAGTCATAACTTGGAGGGGCCAAGTTACTACCGTAGTATTTATAAAACAAAATATGCAGGTAGAGTATGAAACTTATAAAGAGGATATAAAACAGGTAAAAGAGAATAGGACATATAACATAGTTCGGGATGGTGGCTTGCCTGTGAACAGCAATAGTCCCTGGACTTCTTCAGTTGACCAAGAATACCCAAATATATAATAATAAGAAATCCTGTTCTTCTTGTCGTCAGACACTCACACTATCATCGTCATCGAATACACATGCAAGCAGACAATACCACAATCAATACAAGGCATATAACATCAAACCATACAGAAAACAAGTATGAGAAAAACAACTGGACTTGGGAGGTTTTGGAGAAAGTTGGATTCAAAAGGTGGAATTTACAAGATTGCCACAGATAGGACTTGACAAGACAAAACCATCACAAGTGGTTTCACTTGATTATCACTTTTCTAGATGGAGTTATGCTTTTAATAGTGGATTAAACTCTAGTTTGAGGAAATAATTCACCAGAAAAGTTCTGAAGCTCCTAAAATTATTTCCTTAGATGGTTAGGTAGTACTTGATGTACTGAACCACCCAGTGTTGTAATTGGGTCAAAAGAATTACTAGAATGCCCACAGGAAATTCCCAAAGGCAGTTTTGTATGATTCTTCTTTTATTTACCAGATTAAATCTACAGGAGATATTGAGTTGGTTCCAAGGGCATGTGATAGTCATGTTCAATATGTTTCTGTAGGAATTGGATTCACTCATTTTAGAATTGTCACACTCCTAGAGTGATTTATTAGTGAAAATACCCTTCACAAGAGTATTTAAATCACAAAAATTCATCCAGAGCTCAATAAATTATGAGCTGCTAGTATTTGGTACATATTGATAGCGGGGAGTACTGGGAGGTGGAATCAGGTCCAAACATCATTTGGTTAGACCTGGGGAAATTCTCTAAGACAAAAACTTGTTGCTTTTGTTAATTTTCCTAAAGGCAAAATATTGTTCAACTGGGCAAGGGACCGGTGTTGGTTGATAGGATTTGCAAATACCATCCAGAAGGTCTTTGGTCCATGTCAAATGGATGTACAAAACTCTCTGAGGAATTTAATTAGGGTTCCAGATACATGCTAGCAGATTAATTACTAGCAAATATTGGAAATTATTTTGGTCATGGGGTTGCCTCTGCATGTTTGAGAAAATATCAGTGAACCACCATAAAATTAGATCTAGCCATTTGTAAAAGATTTACCATTTTATTTGAATTTAAACCTAGCAGGAGCTTTTTATGGAATAAAGATCTGCTAAAAGAAAAAGAAAAGGGGTGCAAAGGGGGGGGATCTAGGGAGCTAATGGGCCGACTAGGGGGATTCAGCCCACGGCGCACGGGGCAACGCGCGGGAGGGCTCGTTTCGAATCTGACGAGCAGGGCCCGCTGTCAGCGAGCGGGAGGCGCCGAAGCGGTACCGAGCAACGGTGACCGTCGGATAAAGTCGAGATGGACGACTCGGGGTCGTCGTCTACGCCAACAAAACGCCGACGACGAAACCCTAAGCAGTGGCGGAGAGGGGAGGCGGGGGCTCACCAGACGGCTCGGGAGGTGGCTCACCAGAGGGCTCGGGTGCAGGGCGACGCAGTCGTCGATGCTGAACAGATCGGTGTGCGGCACGGCGGCGGAGGCCCACGGGAAGCAGCTCGGGCGACGGCGGCCGAGCGCAACTTCACCGGAGTTCAACGCCGATGACGGAGGAGTTTGTCCTAGGCAAAAATAAGAGCACCATTAGATGCAGGAGAGCAAGGGGATCTGATGGGCTGACATGCAGAAGAAATGGAGGGGAGGGGAAGATGCCTTACTCGATTTTTGAGAGGAGGCCGAAGCTCTCCTCTTCTTCTTTATCGGGAAACACAGGGCAGGGGAGAGGGTGTGATGCTCGGGGGAGGCCAGTGGGGTGGAGAGGGGGCAATTGAGGGCAGAGGGCTGGCTGGGGGAGGGCTGCTAGCTTTATACCAAGGTGGGATGCTAGGTGGTGTGAATTACCAAATTGGACATGGTGGGGAGGGAGTGCTGGCCATGGATTGGTCCAGGGGGAGGTGGAGAGGGGTATTTTTGGTACTTGCTGGTGCTGGAGCTCAGAGAGAGTGGTGGCATTAGTGGTAATAAACAGGGGGAAAAATCTTGCAAGATATTTGTTGACTCTTTCTCTTACAACTAGTACAAGGGAAAATGGGTAAATGTTGGGTGGTGCTACAGTGGTGGCCGACCAGTGGGGTGTCTTGGGGCCGAGGAGGAACCTGGATCAAGATGGGATGAGGTTTGGAAGTGATTAGAGTGGTGGTTTGCTAGTTTGCCAAAAATGATCCAATTTGTTGGTTGTGAAGGAAGTCCAATTATTTCCATTGGAACAGAGGAGAAAAGGGTACTGGTGAGTAGAGGAGGGAAAGGTAGACTCCTAGGATTTAATTGAGATTTTTATGTGTAGTTTAAGTCCACTTAAGTGCACTTACTCAAAAAGGACAGAAATGATTTCTAGAAGATCATTTAATCAATTTGCATTGGACAGGGTTGGGTTTTTATGTCGAATGGTCCCAAATGTGAATGCACACTTAGTGGAATTTTCCCAAGATTTATGGAGGACTAAAAGTATTTAAAACAATTATTATTCCAATTAAGCCATTTAAGAAAATGGACAA
Source organism: Avena eriantha (assembly GCA_910589775.1). Lineage (NCBI taxonomy): Eukaryota > Viridiplantae > Streptophyta > Magnoliopsida > Poales > Poaceae > Avena > Avena eriantha. Next base: position 129,305,662 of record OU342740.1, read on the forward strand.
AAAGAAATAATAAAGCTTCTCAAAAATCTTTATTTTTGAGATGGAAAGATAGGATATGACCTGTGGAACTCATATGAGATAAAAGTTGGGGAAGTGGTTTGGTAAAAATCAAACTTTCCTTTAGGGAGGGAGTTTTGAAGATTTTGACTATTTAAGTAATTAAATAGTTTTTGGGCCATAATACGTATGGATAAATCTTGATAAATCTTGGTGACCAATATGGTGGGAGTAGACAAGGTGTATCAAGCATTTGCAACCTTGTGTAATGGAAACCCAATTTGAAAAGGATGGAAAAACAAGGAGTTCATGATCTAGGGTGGTATTATTTTTATACCACCAAAAAATGCTTGCATTTTGGAGCTGAGAGCTCCCTTGGTGCAAGGGATAGATGGGTGATTAGACCAAGTCATATAGATGAACATGGCAGGAGGAGTTTGAGTTAACATCATTTGAGGTGATCTAGGAGTGATGGCAAACTTTGTTGAAATTAAAGTTGTCACGCAGAAAGTGTCATGAAGCCTTCTAAACCATGTGTTTTTAAAAAGCACACAGCTCCACTTGGGACAAGTGAACTAGGTTCTGGTAGACATCAATGATTAGAATACAACCATTCAGATATTTCGTCCAAAGGAGGTTGTGTGAGGGTGTGAGCTTTTACCAAAGTAGGTATGATGACTAGTTTTCCAGGAAATGATATTTTCTTGTCTAAAAAACCATCATGGATCAGTGGGTTGGAGCAGGATCTAGCCAGGGGCCAATGTGGGCCTTGGTATTACCAAGGATGGTTAACAATATGGTTCAGGTGCATTTTCAAAAATGCACATGGTTTGAGAATAGGAGGCATTCAAAAAGGTGATGTTGAAACTATTTCCAGACTTAGCCAAATTTGGGAGTTTTGAGGAATTTGACTAGAGTAGGAAAGGGAAAGTTCTTGGAGGAGTTGCAAGGTATCAGAGCTTTACAAAAGGGGTGATATGTAAGAGTAGAGTGAGTAGAATAGGTCCTTGCATGATATAGGTATTAAGGACTTAGAGACATCTAGAAAGGAAATCCTCAGAATATATCTGGTTGAGGGTTTTAGATGATCTCCTAGTGGCTAGGGATCAGAACAAGGTATGCTTCCTTTCTTAGGGGTGGAGGATTGGGAAACACTTGATCCTAGTGATGAGCTCCTAGAGTGGCTCATACTACTTCCTAAGCAAACAAGTCAAACAACAGATCAAAGCAACTCATCAGACATCAAATCAAGGCAACTCATCTTATACTAAGCCTAACCACTACTGGTGCTACCATCAAGCTTAGCTTGGAGGTAAGGTTGGGGAAATTTGAAGAGGCTGAGTTTTGAATAGGATGAGGGTTCTTGGTATCTCTACCAAGAGTAGAATTAAAATGCTTTGAACAAGAGTTTTGGGAAAACTAGAGATAAGATTATTTGAGGGTTCTATCTTGAAAACATAAGGAGATTATAGTATATATATCACCATAGTTTTGTCAATAAAAGATACCAAAATAGTTTTGGTCACATAGGCATCTTGGCTCTTGTTTTGAAATGCCAGAACGTTTGGGAATATGTAAAATAAGCCAAGATAGTTTTGGTAGATAGCGTTTGCCAACTGAGGTTGAGGTAAGGAGTATCCTAAGATACACTTTAAGCACAAGTGCCAAGAAACAACAAGCAAGCACTGCACTAAATCACAAGAAAAGTTTTCGTTCCCCCTGATATTTGCATTCTGGACAACTAATCAGTGTTGCTGAAATTGGGATGTTACACACATTGTTTAACAAGCAAAGAATACAACCATAACATGTATATCATCTATATACCTTAGCTGGACATTTCTAGTCTTTTCTCTTTTTTACCAAATATTTTATAGATTCTCTTTCTACATTTCCTTTTCTTTTAAAAGAATCTATCAACATCAATAGTGGAGCCATACACATGACACATAGTCCAAAGCGTGTATAGTCAAATACTAATACCTTTGGACTTGCACATTGAAGTTGATCACCATCATCAAATGTTTGGTGTTCTTTCAAAAATCCATTCTTTAGTAATTTATTAGTGTAGTAAACATTTTACCTACATATTCTATTCATCCTTATCATGGCATCTTTCATGATCAAGATACTATAGCCTATAAGGACGAATGGTGAGTATAATATCAGTTGCCAAAACCTTTTTGGGAGATTAGGATGCCTAGTGTCTCCAACTTTCGCAAATTCTCATACAATAGAACATGTATTTTGCCAAATTATACTCTATCATGTTGCAACCATAAATATTGTTTCATATATAACAATATCTTCCACACATGATGGTTTCTGAATAATTCTTTCAGCTCCCAGATTACCTCGATATTAAAACAATATTTGAATATCAAGAATCATGGAGGTAAACATGATACTTTAGATACTAACAATGGAATTGTTACTCTTGGTTTAATACTACTTATTAAACTTCATGGAGTAAATAGAGTTTCTTGAAAGTATGCGATATGACTTCTAAACTTTAAATTTACATTCAAAACAATACGATACCAGTTCGTAAAGTAGATACCTAGAATTCTATAGTTCTATTATCTCAATTAAAACTAAGCGCAAGGTAGTAAACGGATGCCAATGACTACAAACAATTATGCAAATTCACTTTGATTTTAGTTTATGATAAATTGAGTTCGACTAATTGAAATTAAAAATGAACTCCCACATGTCTTTTTTGGTGATTACATGAACCAAATCCACTACACTAAGTCTGATCATCACGTGAGTCAGTGTAGCTTCAAAGGCGAGCATCTATATGAGCATAATATCTACCATATGGCTCGTGCTTAACCTTTCGGTCCATGTTCCGAGGCCATGTCTATACATGCTAGGCTCGCTAAGTAAGAACCTTAGTACTCACGTGTGTGAAACTGTCTTACACCCGTTGTATGAAAGCGCAAAGTCGAGTACACCCGATCATCACGTGATGTCTCGAACCACAATCCACATAACGGTGCATACTTAAGGAAGAACATGTTTTTATCTTGATATTTAAATGAGGGATCATCTTATAATGCTACTAAAATGCCAAACATGCAATATAAGATGCAAATATCAAATGTGTAAAGTTAAATGATATGGTTCTTGCACTTGATCACTATCATGTGCATCGTGGTATGATCTTTATCATTCCTTTGTGTGTAAGGCCAGGGTCTATGGAACTTACACGTTAGGTGTGTTGTAAGAGTATCAACTATACATCAACTTACAACATTACCATATCATGACACTAGCCCAGCAACGATCTAAACTAGACGCTTCTAATTTATCTATTGCAAGTTTTACGTGGCTTAGGGCTTTCGAAGATAGAACTGTTCTTACCTATGAACATGGAACCACAACGATGATAACCAAATTATTAGCAACTCGTTGTAAATAAGATATTAACTATAGTAGGAGAGACATACACCCTCTAGCCACTTATGAAAAACTAGTTGCATGTCAAGCGTGGAACAGGTCTCATGTGTGAGGACATGTAAAGTTAGTCTAGGCCGCTTCATCCCACTATGCCACCAATATCCAAAATACTTATAAGATGCAATAAAATGATCATTAGTGCCCACATACTCATATGTGTTGTACCCGTGCAAAGCATCTACGTATAAACCTGGATTTCTGGCAGAAGTCTTTGAAGTCGTCCGCATAATGAACATAGCAGATGCAGAAACGAAAGGCGCAAAAGGACTAAGGTATCTAACTAAGTGTGTGAGCACATCTTCTTTCTTGCTCAAAAGAACTACCGGGGCATTGGATCACTCACAAACAATGGCTTAAGTTAGGAATGTCACTCCTTTCCGGCCAATTGAGGAAGGTTGTGAATCCGAGTAACCAATCCCTTCTAAGACCGTAGCAAATAGGAAACATCAATTGCTCGTGGAAATGACTCATTTTTTTAGAAAGAAGTAACTTAACTTAGTTGGTAGAGCTCTCATACGTTAACCACTAATGAAATCACATAAACGATAGGTTATGCACCCTTCTCGTTAGTGCGGCAGACGAAACTTCTTATCACCTTCTTTAAGCCTTTCCCTCCGCTTCCATCGAGAAATATAGATAAGCTTGGAGAAGCGATTAAGGTGTTTCCACTCTTAGGTTGTTCAATATGCGAAGACCATGTCAATCACTACACCAGTGATACGAAAAGCAAGTATTCTTCTCTAGCTGACGTACCGACGCCTCACTACTACTTAATTAGTGAAAGATACATTAGGATGTTTTCAATTCTCCATCAATAGGTGGGCAACTATCTCATTTGACACTCCCTAGACTGTGGATCGCCTTCTATCTCTCTCATGGGACTATTTACATCTCCTTTACATGCAGCCCCATATTAACAATTAGCCTGGTAGAAAACCATGGCACTAACAAATGGTAAAAAGCAGGCCCTGGATTCCGAAGTACCAGTTAAGAATGCATAGGAGATTCTTCATATTTATTTGTAGGAGAGAGATGGAAAGGGAGCTGGAGGGATTGACGGATATTATCGAGCTCAAGAAATGACTCTTTTCGGGGTCAATATTTAGGAATGGGTGTATACAATCTGTAGAAGTTTGCTATCAAAGACCGAAGATCGGAGTCGTGAACATTTTCGGTTAGGCCGAGAGGAAAGAAGCTTGTTAACCACGCAGAGTAGACATTCCTCTTATCAATAAAAGTCAGGGCTAAAGTGTTATGCGGAGGGATTTATCCAATGGATACTAATACCTACAATAATAAAATAGTGATGATAAATCTAGTAGGGGAAGATTGAATGGTACAGAAATGACCACCCTTTCTAGCTAACTTCACTAACAACTCTTCTATATGTGGCCACCAGAGCAACACAAATACATTGATATGTAGTTTGGCTATCCCCAACCTGGTAATCAAATTAGAGTGAGAGTTCCTCCCATGGGTGTGTAGTAACGTCACTTATCTATCTATATGTCAAACAAACCTTGGCCCCACATGAAGATTTAGCGGGATAGCTTCTTTTTCGCTGAACAGAAGAGAGAGAAATACAGGTGACAAGAATGTGCAACTCATGTTCTACACTAGCCCGGGAGAAAGAAGTGTCATGCCAGGAACAGGAAAATAGGTTGCTTTTATACTTACCATGAGAATAGCTGGCTAAAGATGGATACATAGGAGAGATACGCGGGGCAGAAGAACCAACTTGAATCATTGAGAACAGGTAGTTCCGGCATGTGAACTTGTCGAACCATTAACTAAACTGTATATCGATTGGCAAGATCAACGCATTTCACCTCGGAACATGTACTTGGAATAGAGCCAGCCTTGAGTTCCGCCACATCTTCCTTCAAGTCAGAGAGTTGAGATAGAATAGCTTCGCCTTTGACCGGTTTGCTGCTTTCCTTTATACACAAGCCTCTATTATTAAGGTATGGAGGTTTTTTCTAGAATGACCAAAGAACAAGAGAAGTTCAATGAGGTGCAAACGCAAGAATTAAAACAACGAGGACAAGTGCTAGGATAGGATCCCGAAGGATGGCATGTGTATTCAGAAACATGTAGAAAGGATGGCTTCACGCAAGAATTTTGATGAACCAGGTATGTACTCTACTAACAGATATGCTATTTGCAATTCCATTGATTCCGCTAGTCTAGTAAAATCTGCTGTAGATAGTGGTCTAGTGTTGGGTAGTACACAGGAGGAAATTGACAGGTCTATAAATTCTATTAAAGCAAGAGAACTTGCTCAAGCATTACTTTATCAAGCTGCTCAGAAAAAGAAGTTAGTTGCTCATGAGAAGGAGCAGTCTTCCTGTGTCAACTTAAGCTCTGATTCAGAGAATGAGGATATTACTCAGATTGTTTAAGAGTTAGATAATCACAGTACTTGTATACCAGTTGGTGACAAGAACACTACCAGTAGAGCTAAGATGAGGCATAACAAAAAACAGATACTGCCATGAAGACACTAATATTGAATGTGAGGGGCCTGGCCAGGTAGAAGGGGGCAACCTTCTGAAGTGATAGAGTGGGTGGACATAGTTTGTGTGCAAGAAACTAAGAGAGAACAGTTCTCAGATATAGAGTTAATGGAAATTGGTGGCAGAAAGCTTTTCAAGTGGTTTTGCAAGCCAGCCAGTGGCAGTAAAGGCGGAATGCTTATTGGAGTCAATCTGGATGTCATGGATGCATACCTCATTGGGGAGGGTCAATTTCTCCATGGTGTTTGAGTATAGAGGCTTTGTGATAATTGTGCTTGGGTGGATGTTTATGGTCCAACCAAACAGTCTTTAAGAGCTATGTTTTTGTTAGAGCTCACTAACTTTGTGCAGAGTGTTGATCTACCTTTGCGGGACATGATCAGATTTTCTCATGAAACAATGGTAGAATACATATTAATAGGTTGGAAGCTTTTAATGATTTCATATCTGAAACTAAACTACAGGAACTGAGAAGGGTTGGTGGCCTGGACTAACAAACAAGACATGCCAGTGAGAGAAGTTTTGGATAGAGTTCTGGTTTCTTCAGCTTATGAGGATTTATTTCCTAAGTTTTACTATCCCTCTTGTAAGCTGGGTCAGATCATTGTCCTTTACTTCTAGAAAATGGGGAAGATAGGGGCTGCCACTAAGTTTAGTTTTGAACCATCCGCAAGAATGGTTTAGAGATATGCTGTTACAGAAATGGCCTACAAGAACTGTTGCAAATGTTCCATTCCTGACTAAAGGCAACAAGTGTCTCAGGGCTTCATGAAGTTCTTGAGAGGGTGGAAGGGAAATGATGCTACTGACAATAGAAGAAGTAAATCCAATCTAATTACTGCTATATGTCTGTCATTGATAGCAAAGCTGAAACTACAGAGCGAAATCCTCATGAATGGAGGCGAAGATATGAATTGGAAGCTCAATTGGCCCAAATTTGTGAGATGGAAGAGTTATATTGGTAGAAAAGAGGGGGTGAACAGTAGAGTTGCTGCTACACGGACACCGCATATTTCCGTAAAAAAGCAAATGGGAGGAAAAAGAAAGAATAACATTTCTATCAAGGAAGATGGTGATAAATCTGTACATTCTCCAAAAGAGCTAAGAGAGCATATCACTTCATACTAGAAAGTGGATTTGGGAGAGTAGAGTGAAGCAATGTTCACTTACGACATGATATCTGGGATATAACTGGGTGCTTATCTAATGAAGAAGCTGAGGCCCTCATTCAACCTTTTAGTATGTAGGAAATAGATAAGGTGGTGAAATGCAAATCAGGAACAGAATACCGAGTAAACGTGGATACAGAGAAAGCAGGTAGAAAGCTTTTTCCTTTCCTTCACTTTCACTTCCCCAAGGGTAAAAAGTTTGAAGCACCCAATCAAGGGTACTTATCTCTAGCTTACAGAAACAATCACCTAGGATGACGATGAGAAGTGTGGTTTTGCCCCATGGCGAGTCAGAAGTTTTCCAATCCATGGGATGGGCCTTAATGAAGCAATTATAGCAACGTTATTTACCAAATTGCATTTTCTTATTTCTCTAACATCTCCATTCTTCAGATCCCCACACTTTGATTTTGCAATCAAATACTCCTAACCGTGTGGATGAGTATAAGGCTGATATAATGCCCCACCTCTAATCCAAATGGAAAATAGGAGCACAACGCATTTTTGAGTTATTGAACACAATGAATTTATGAGTAATTGAATACAATGAATTTACAAGTTGATGAGCTTGCACTCTACTTTGAATACGAACAGGAAACTGATACTAAGGATAAAGGGAACGAAGCGACCGATAATAGAGAACCGAGAAGGAGTTAAAAAAGCGAAAAGCAGATAAGATAGATGAATATACTATTTATTAGATTTGTTTCTCAATCTTCAAATTCGTTAATAGGAAGTGCGCACTAGCACGCTTCATATTTCTATACACAAGGGCCCTTAGAAAAGCTTGTTTGGCCATCCGAAAGTAGATACTGATATTAGGGAGATATATATCTCTTTGGATGGTCGATCTTGGTTGTTTGAATTGATCTTGGCCTATCTCCATAGCTCTCACCCAGAGGGAATTCACTCAGCTCTAGGCTGCATCCATCTGGTTGGCATGTTGAATAATCAAATTCCTTCCTTGGGTCAGATCTCCGTTCCGGGATTCCAGATCAAAATGAACCCAAACAAATGGATTTAGCTTGCCGAAATCATTCAATCGGTACAACCCAGGAATATTTGGACAAAGTTATCTTATTAAAAAGAAAGGAAATGTTTCTTCAGTAGATCGCCTTGCTTTTCTTTCACATTGGGGTTTAGTGGCAGCAAGAGGCAAGCAACTCTCTTTAGGCAGAAGCTAGCTTTGTTTACACGCTTACCTTTCTCTCCATGAATGTAATGAGCCCTATTTAGTAAGTGGGGCAAGTCAGGCAGTAGATAGCTAATATGAACGGATCTTGCAATTTCAGAGTGAACTATTTCATCTTTTTATTGTAATTCAAAAAGCATTGGAAATAATCGATGTGAAAAGCCATTTAAAGTGACTCGCACAAGTCCTTTCTTTTTGAATGAGGAAAAGAGGCGCATAATCAATTCCGGATTTAAGGTGCCGACTTCCTTTCTTAAGCCAATGCACACGGGACAGCTGCGCGAGCTCGAGGGCTTTCCCTTTCCTACTCCGACGATGCATCAACAACGGGTACTTTCTTGTTTACATTCTGTGCTCCTTGAGTCACAACTCATCCTTGCCGTCCTCATGCGCCGCACTCACCGTCTGAAGCGCCTACTCATTTACTGATAACAGAGGGGACCCCAGGCACATGGAATGGAATTGAATTGATGGAAGCTCAGGATTTGCTTCCTAATCTGCCACTTTAGGAGTTTTCTTTTCCCTAAGCCAATATCGGCCTAGAAGATCGCACGATCAGTGGGGTAACAAAGATCGAACCCTGGGCTGCCGTTCCAGTACAAGTTTTTACCGTTAGAATAGGAAAAGTAGGGTCAAGAGGGAAAAGGAACAGTGCACTTCACGTAAAGAGAAGCTTTGTTTGAGCTGAGAAACACTCTCGCTAAACACCTTCCTCCGAGCAAACGCAGACCTATGAATTCGCGTGGCTTAAGAAACAAGAAAAGCACGACCAATTGGGGTGGGGTAGGCACGGCAGCTTCTCTAAAGCACGGCAGCACTGAAGCACATCTCTCGCGGGTTCACATATAATATTTGTAGGGTCACCAGACCTAACGAGTGGAGTCATGGTTCCGCTTGACCAGAAAAAATGGTTGAGAGCCCCTAGCCAAATGAAACAGATCGCACATTCTTTTCCAACTTCAGGTGCACTTTTGGCTGTTAAAGTATCAATTCACCACTAGCCATATGAAAAACTTCACTATCTTGAGCTTGAGCTCGACAAAGACTATTTCTAGGAGATAGACGCTGTTTTGCCTCACTTTGATCCAGTTGGTTCCTGAACAGGAAGGGGGATAGGTAGGTGGAGGATACAACGAAAGGTCTCACTGGCTGGCACTAGGAGGAGATATTGAAGGAAGAAGTGGTGATTAGAGAAGAATGGCAATGGTGTAGATCATTCTGAATTCCATCTTTGAACTCTTTCGCACCCCCTTTTAGTAAGTGGAGATAAATAAGGAATTTATATCCGGTAAGCGCTAAGAAAGTAAGAGCGACCTAAACCCTATCATTTCTTTTTTAGAGTAAGAAACACTGGTTTTGAAAGAATCAATGGTTTCGCAATCTATTTCCGCTTAGGTCAAGTTTCCTCAACATTATGGGTAAGGTGGAAGACCAGCAGCATCAAGCTCGGTGACAATCAGGTAACAAACAGCTCGCAGTCATGTCTCTAAGTAGGGATCACCTGATAGTATTATGAATATGGTACCTACCCCTATTTAATGTAGTCTACGGAGAGATCGGAGAAAGCTAGCACTAGAGCTGGTAGAAGAAAAGACTGGACTGCCAGGACTTGATTTATCTCTCCATGTTTATCTATGTCAATTCGATAGCGCTTAGTACTAGATTAGAGGAAAAGTGGCTGCTGAGGCTGGTGGATAAGATCAAGCCTTGCCTTTTCCCTTTTTAAAGTGGGCATCCTCTTTGGAAAGTAGCTAGACAAGACCTGGCGAAAAAGAAGGGTTGGTTCTGTGAAATTCGCTATTCTAATTGTGAAGATCAAAATGATGGTTTGGATGAGCAATTGGGAAACACACACGGGGTCATGGACTAATGTTAGATGCATGCATTTCGAATAGAATGTCACACTAGCTCTGGAGTGCTCGAGTAGTATATAAGGAAGGAAACATCATCTGCGAGCTCTCTATAATAATCCACTTGATTATTGCAAAGGTTCCAATAGAGCAAAGTTGTACAAAAAGAAGTATGCATATTAAAGGTCCCCTTCGAATTCAAATGGAAAGCAAGGGTCCCGAATGAAATGATAGAGAAATCCTTGTTATTCACGGAAATAGGATCATAACAAGAAGGAAGAACACGACAAAGCTGGTTGACAGCTATGCTCTATCAACTATCCAAGTGGAAGATTTTCTTACAAGGCAACTGGAATGATAATTGGATGATCGAGCTGATGGATAATTAGTTGGTATGGCCCATCTATCATAATTCCCACTAGAATAGGAGAGTACTGGCGTCGCGCGTACTAAATTTTGGTGCGTGGCCAAGTTGTATAATTGGAGCTAACATGAGTGGGGCGTTCAAGACTAAGGAAAGCAATCGTGGTACGATTCTATCAATGCTTAGCGTCCTAAAACCCGAGATAGGGTAGGTTGACGAGAGATTGTACACAAAGACGACCTAAGCCAGTCCTAGCGCTAAGAATTGATTGAGCAAAAGAAGTTTTGTAAGCTGCTATCATAGAATTCCCTCAATAAGGTATTTTAAGGTTGTTTTCATCTTTGTTAGAAGGCCACTACTCTTTTCCCAAGGTCCACGAGTTGAATCAGTAAGATTTCATCTTAAAGATTTCTTGCCACAGTGGCGTGCTATTTCATTGTTTTGTTATCTAGCCGGGCTATATTTTAGCTATCTAAATCATCAAATAAAGAAGCCAAGGACTGGTCAAAAGAGAGGAGGGACCTTATGTATAGAATCCACTCATTTCAAATGCCCCACCTCTATCAAATTGGTATTCATCTCGAAGGAAAATAAGAAAGTTCTGTTTTTCCACAATGAGTAAACAATTAGTTTGATTTTGAAAAATCCCATTTTCACAAGGAAAGTCGTACGAAGGCAAAGCGGACAACGGGAAAAGCTATCAACCTCGTTTTAGTTGATTTCTACCAATGAACCTTCCCTAAAGACATGTATTTCTCCTTCCAATTCACCTTCATGTTCCCTAGCGGCGTATTCAACGAATCCATTCCTAGCACCATGTCATAGGCAACTAGTGGCAACAACCTCAGTTTAGCTTCAAATTCCCCTCCTTGCACCTTCTAGGTACCCCCTCCGATACACTGATTTACTGATTATGTTCTGACCATTAGCAACCATAACCCCTATGGGAAATGTTTGTACTAGCTTGGCTTTGATTTCTTAACCTAAAGTTTCCTTCCCTTAGAAACTAGCAATTCCTAGATCAGAAATCCTATTTCCAGCTCCTCTAGTTTTCTTAAACCAGGACTTTTATTTATCTACCAGGGATATTACCGAAAAAGGGCTTCGGTTCAAAGCTAAAAGAAAGAGACTGGTCCTCCCTCTTTGCCTAGCGGTTAAGTAGATAGTAGGTCCCCCGGCCCCGCAACCAAGAGTCACTCGTCGAAAGCTGACCAGGAAGACAATAACTGCTATTTCAAGATAGCAGAAAGACAAGGCAATAGGAAAACCATCATACCTTTGATAAAAAGGGCTTTTCTATGTTTTATGCCCTACGTTACATTCACCTTATTTATCTGCATTCTCTTTCGCAGCGAGCTAGTATGCCCAAAGCCGGCAGTGCGTAGGAGGTCACTGATCGAGCACTCTTGCACCGACGAATCCGGTCTTAGATAAAATGAATAGCCGAAGAAGGACAAGCTGCTAGTAAGAAGGTTTCTTTCTGACTTATGGAAAGCCTTACCTCTTTCTTGGACACGTTTTCGCTGCACGCCTCTATGATAAACAAAATGGCAGACATGAACAAAGCATATAGTTGGTATGACGAGTTCTTTCCTGACGGAACTACCTTTCGGCTTCGCTAAAAACACTTGGGTTATGCCTCAAAGTCTCAGCACTGGCCCGGAGGAGAACACTAATCTATGCATAAATCAAATCTCTGTTCATTTTTGATTCAACTGACCGAGACTAGCAAATCAATCCTTTTAAAGCACTCAGCTTTCGGACAAGTCTTTAGACTGCCATGTTTTAGCTTACTACCTTTGCCTGCCAACACTAGAAAAGCTAGCTTCCTCTTTTGTGGTACCAAGAATGTGTCATCTTGATCAAGGAGTCTAGAACTCCATGCTGGGGATGTAGGAAATGCTATTCGTGCCGGTGAATCGACGAAACTATGTCCTTTTCAGCTTTTTGTGCAATGTCATATGTCGTAAAATAAAATGTTGGTGTAGGCTGTCTTCGTATGCTTTTTCAAAAGCGAGAATTACTACTATTTATTGACTTAATGAAAAGAAAGTAATTTGACACTTTATGTCTCTCTTTCGAAATTGAGAATTGAAAATAGTAGGAAATGGAAAGAAAGAACGAATTAGGCGGGGAAAGGCATACATAGGTCAGAAAAGTATGCATGGTCGTCACGGGTAAGGATTCTCATTCCAGCATTCTTGGGTCTAGTTTTGTTTGGACTTAGGCTTAGATGTAGTGGGTTCTTGGGCCACTACTTTACCTTTATCAACCTAGAAGGAGCATTATTCTTTGACACATCAATAAACCTTAGTAGGAGCATGGGATTTGGACACATCAGCACCAAACCTATTGTTGAAGTCGAGTATGAGCTTCTATCAAATCAAAAGAAGAAGCAAAAGCTTTTCGCCTTATCTTTGCATTTAAGTTCTCGAAAAGAGAATCGGAGGCTTTAAACCTATCTTTTCTACTTGCTTTTCGTTTTCTAAAAACAAGAGATCTAGGAAATGAAAGGAATTCATTATCGATAAGCTGTGGGTCGAACAGCACAACGATAGAAACATGAGGAAAATTATCTTCATCAATTGATATTTAGCAATTTTGTCTATTTTATAGGCTGTGAAGAGATAAGATATTGTTACTGGGCTAGGATGTTCATTTGGGAAGGATCTCGGATGAAGCTCCAGAGTTCTTCACTAGTGGAGTCACGTGGAGAAGGCGTTACTTGAAAGGAAAGCAGATTTTTTTAGCAGGAATTGTTGTTGTTTCAGCGCGGTAACGAAGGATGTCTTTCTACCTGCACTTGACCCCAGAAAGTTGTGGTGTTTTCTATCTTAGAGGATGAACCACGCCTTTATGCAAAGGAGATGCCGAAGAACATAAGCGGTTGTTTAAAGAAGTGGCGGCGCATCCGCCTCCAGAGTCTTTCTAGGTCTATTCAATATCATTCATATGTCATATGCCAAGGGCTAAATATACGGTAGCCGATTATATACTCCACGTGGGGTGAAGTTTGTCCCAGTTGGTAGTTATATATAGGTATAGCTGGAGCCCTAGACAGTCTAGCCATATATCAGAATATCAAATCATGGGTTGTGGGTTACTCTAGAAGGTGTGGTGACCCAGCGTGATAGGTTGCTTTTACTATTACAAGACTGGCTTCCTGGTCAAGTCAGCCTCCTTGAGTTTGTCTTACGGACGGAGTGGGCTTTTCCCCAGGGGTCTAGTTTTATGGCAAGTAGGCCTATTGACATGCATATAACTACCTTTTTCATCTTATCACCCCACCTAGCGACTTTACAAGCATTATAGGCTAGGCACCTAACAACGGTGATTCCTCCAACATGTTATTCTGGGTTACGCCAAACCTTCAAGCCTTCTACCAGCATATGAATACTTAATCTATCCCCTCTGCGCACGGAAATGGAAAGCTACTATTCTAGAGTATATGCCGAAAATCCTATATTTGGAGTGACTATGAACACACTGCTTGACACCCTTCTTTTGTGAGACAGTTGTGATTTCGCTTTCATGTTTTGGATTGAGCGTTGTCACTCTTTCAATGCCTCTTTATTTTTCTTGGAGGACAACACACACGCGACGCTAAGGTTCCCGTGGTAACTGAACTAGGATTCTAAGCCAGGATGAGCGGATCTACCGCTCCAGGTCCTTTCCTATTCTTATACTAATATGTGCAAGTTCCTTGCGTTTAGAACTAGAACGTGAGGCATAGTAATGGCGCATGTGTGATATTCTATTGATCCTGTTTAGGCTGATTTAGGAAAGCACTCAAGCAGGAACGGAGAAAATGTCTTCTACTGCTATCTTATCTGCTAAAATGGAAAAACATATTCTCTTCTTCTCTATGTCACTAATCACAGTTGGAGAGACCCATGAGACTTTCTTTTCTCCTGGCGGCTCTAGCGCTATGGCAACACTTATGGCTGCAATCCTAACTGCAATTGCCGTTGTGGATTTAGTTCACCCAATCCATTAGGGGTTCCTGATAGTGAGATTCCTCTAGTCAAGTCTAAGGATTGAGTACGAGGGATTTCATCCAGTCTATTTCCATTGCGGAATATATGGTCACATAACAGACTCATGCCCTCGCATATAGTATGCTGCTTGGAAGGCCTTGGATGCACACGTCTGGTGCTGCCCCGTCTTCTCTGCATCAAAGAGTCAAGTATGTTGTTGAGGGCCATGTGGTAACTGTAAAAAAGAAACTTTGTTCTATCTACTGGATCATTCCTGTATATTGAAGCCGCTGAAGAAGCTATTGAGACTTCCTTCTAGTCACTCGAAATTTGGAATGCTAATTCTATTTCTGAGGGTTCCACTATGCCCAAAGATGTCTGAAGCTTCGAAGATGGTAGCAAGATTTATGCTGAACAATCCATATCAGAAAGGCAAGGGATTTGGCAAGAACTTGCAACGAATATTCGCCCCAGTGGAACTCCCTTCTGCTGATGAGAGATTCGGGCTAGGATATGAGCCCAAGAAAGGAGACAAAGAGAGAATCATTCAGGAAAGAAGAGATAAGCGATGTACCCATCTAGAGGGGAAGAGAACCCCAACACCAGCTACATCTGCAAACAACAAGGTCCTGAGAGGTGGAGGAGGGCCATCCCAAACATGCAACATATCCTCCATTTCTGCTCCGGTCAAAGAAAGGGTCTAGGTTTGTAAAAAGGACTGTTCGCCGGTCAGGCTATCTTATAGGCTAGTTTCTCATTATACTACATGATTAATCCTTATAGGCTGGTTTCTCATTATACTACACGATTAATCCTTGTAGGCTATCTTATAGGCTGGTTTCTCACAATAGAAAAGAAAAAGAAGGCTCAGGTTTCATAACTGAATCCGAATCGGGATTAGGTTTAGCAGATGTTGTGGTAAAGTAAAAAGATAGGAATTAGTTCACAACCTCAACATAATAAGGATCGGGCTCGGGAACAGCTTATCTAGCAGCGGATGCAAAGGAAGAAAGCAAATACGTGGCCCAGACCGAAGCTGAAAGGAACTTGATCACCCAGAGAAGATTTCTTTTCTTTCCTGATTCCTCTCAATGAAATTTTCCATGTTGCACTAAGTTACTTAGGATGTATTCATGCAGTCCGGGAACACTTTGGGGTGAACACCCATCCGAACAAGTAGGGTCAATAGTTCAGCATTTAGGCCGTAACATTTAGCAAAAAATGAATCTTAAACCCAACAAGTGCTCTCCGAACCAAGCTAGATAGTCTCCTATCACTAGGCTCACCAACCAACCTGGACTTTGATTCTTTCTTATTATTCTAACCATATATAAAAACCATAAGGATTGTTTCTAGCCAATAGTTCCCATATGACAAAGCGCTCTTGGGTGAGGTGGGCCATCATTCGCCATGTCTTTGAGTGCCTGTCATACCACGTGCTTGGTACACTAGGCTGATAGATACTTTACTTTCAAAATCTGGCACCTTCGCTAGACGGAGAGTAAGCGACTTCTATTAGCACCGGACCGTCGAGTCGAATTTCTCGTGTCATGTGCAACATGCATCAATGGTGGTTCATTAATGTCTGTAGATTTATACTCCTTCCCCCTTCCCTTATATGCAAAAGATCGAGAGGGTCCCGAACCAAACCGAGAACATAAACAGAATTCTACTCACTCTCGTATGGCTCGCCCTCGAGCCCTGGGCGAGTCGGTCGGGTCTTTCCCTCTTGTTCTGATTCCGCCATGATAAAGATGCACGGAAGAACTATGGTATACCTAGTGCGTGGAGGATCCATTGAGAGTGTCCCTTGTCTCAGTAGGGAACAATACCTATTGTCTTGTAAAAAAAGTAAGTGCTACGGTCCCCAATTGTTTGATCCAATATTGACCGGTGCGGATCACGTTCTACTACCTCCGGTCCGTGCTTCGACCTCCCGTAGTGGTCCTTGCTTTTCTTTTTGAAAGCTCCGCGGGGCCAATTTTGCGTACTTGCTCAGCATGCCCCCCGTTCGTCGAGTGCCCCACCCGGTTCACAGGGATGTTGGCCTACCAAGCAAGCACTTGCCCGCTGCTCCTGCCGCCTTCCAAGTGGGCTCCGCGCTCGTTATCTAGACTGTTCTCTCTGCTGGGCCCTTTCATATTGCTCGAACCATAAGCTATGGCAATTCTAGCTCGCATCCACTCTGGCCTGCCCAGCGAGGCCTGAGTGAGCTCAGTGGTCAGCCCCTGATGTTAGGGGTCTTTTGCTTTTGCAAAATCTATAGAGATTTTACGAGTCCTCTGTCCCAGATTCCCTCGCCGTGGCCATCTGGTTCACAGGTACTACCAAAAAGTCTCATGCTTACGTTACTGTGACTGATATATAAGTATGATCTCGGACTACGAAGACCCAGTTGTGCTTATGGTTTCCATTCTCATCATCATATTGAAGGAAACTCATCGTGCTCTTCCATAAGAACTTGGAGTCCGTATCATGGTGAAGCAAGGTAACGTTGTGATTCTTGCTCAAAAAACTGATCGAACACGTTTGAGTTATTGGCTCATCCGACCCGGAAGCATTCATGAGTCACTCGTTCAACTGTCCCTCGGAGACACGGTCGAGAAGTGCCATGCATGGTCACCCCCCCATCCTTTCTTTCTCTCGGTCCCACCAGAGCGGGCCCCTTTGGGGTAATCAAGAAATGGATAAAAAAGGGGACTTCTGCTACGGGCTATGCCACCCATTACTTATGAGGCAAGTCGTATATGTCCCATCACAAGCACCTACAATGTCATGATCACATTGGTTTACCCTTTTTTGGTAGTTCAACGGACGGTCGCCCCTCCAACAAGAAAAGGTAGAAATATGGAAACTTCTCTGCCATTTAGATCAGAGAATTTATAGAGGAAATGTGGTTTTAAATTTCCAGAAATCACACGATTATATAGCCAAAGGGAATACGCCGCGCCTAAAATCATCCCAAGCGTAGCTAATGTGGCTACTAAGTTATTTCTGTGGAAAGCTCCTACTAAGATTAGAAATTCCCCGATAAAGCTGCTAGTGCCGGGTAAACTCAAATTGGCTAAAGTGAAAAAGAAGAAAATCATAGAGAAATTCGGCATGGTGCTCACTAAACCTCCATAACATCTAACAATTCGAGTCTTATGTTGGTCATATAGAACACCAACACATAGAAAAAGGGCTGAAGAAACCAGTCCATGACTTAACATAAGTAAAATGCTACCTCCAATTCCCTGTATGTTCGATAGAGCCTAATATTCCCCTAGAGTACACCGCTTACCCCCCGAACCGTACAAGATAGTTACCACCTATCATACGGCTTTCTAACTCCACTTCTTTTTCTGATCGTTCCGCTCTGTTGGATCGATGGTAGTCGTAGAGATCTAGTAACCTCTGACATTTTTGACAACACACTTCCTGCTTTCGTTTTGAGTTGCGCATCTTTCTCCTCGGGGCATACTATAGTATCACATCGTAGACCCCCACCCAACTCTATCTTCCTTATTTATGAACCGGAACATAGTGCATAGGTACTCTTCGATGCTGTGAGGACAAGACGAGGTGACATACTACAATCACGCACTGAAGTTCTGCCCTTCGGCTTTAATATGGAACCTCTCCGCTGCTCCCACGGGATAGGTAGGCCCATCCCCACCCCCTTTCCCGAGAGGCGGCTGGGCTGTGTTTCCCCTGCGGCCACCCAACGGCGGCAGAAAAAGAAAAAGGGTGGGCTCCGTGCGGTTCACGTTTTTTTGTAAAGAGAGAGCTTTTCATTCTCTTATAGAAGCCCACGTGGGTAAAGCCCAGCGAAACTGCAGGGAGCACTGAGCAATGGGGGGATGAGGGCGACTCCGCCCACGGGTTGGACCACACCACAGGCAAAAGTCCTTCCACGACAAGAGAAGGGTGACCGGAACCAAAAAAGGGAGCTAGTCATTGGAGGGAAGACAAGGCTCATTCCGTGTGATTCCACAGAAGAGTACGCGTGCTAGAAAAGGCAGCCAGCTTAAAAACGCTAGCTAGTTTTGTAGCCTTATTTAGTTTGGTTGCCTACGCTTACACTCTGGCGTGCTACAACAACACCCCCTGCTTGCTTCTTTATGTTTGACACGGAGCTCGCAGCCTCCCCACCCTTGCTTAGTGTTCCACTTGCGATCCTAGAGGATTCGGAGAAATGCGCTCGACCATGAAGAATGGATTTTTGATTTTCTTTTATGTGAATGGCCCTATCTTGTAAAGAATGGTTTTTCGTGCTATAGACCACATTTAGAAAGACCAACCAACAACACAAATAAAGACCGTTCCATTTGGGTACCTCGAAAGGGAGGTGCTCTTTATGATGTTACAGACGGTTGTCTGAAGTGCATGCAATGATGGGCTCAGATAGGATAGGATTGTGTGCGCTAGGCCCTTCGGGTGTCCATATTTTGGCCGACCTTAGCGTAGGCCCCTTTGTTATGCGTACGTAATATTTTGATACCCTCCACCGATGTTACGCCAGAAATCCAAGGTTCCACACGAGCTCCTATTCTGCGACGTGGTGGCAGGACCGCTAGGAGATTGGCTCCGGGTGTAGGTAGGGTCAAATCCGCAGGGGTCATGCAAATACATAGGCCCCTTCCCTTCTGCCGAGTTGTTTAGAAAGTGCTTTCCGTTCTACGGTCCCTTAGAGCAAAAGGTTAGGCAAGTAGTACGGGCCCTCTGACTTCTAGCTATGTGCTTTGTGCGACTTCTACGAAGCTAATGAAGGGAAGCTCTTCGAGATTTTTTCCTATGTGCTTCGACTGATCCCCACTAGAGTCCCTGCCGAATGGAAAATGTCGTGACGCTTTGGTGACGAAGGTCACCGGGGTGACTATGGAAGGATTTTGTGGTAGTCTCTGACTCCCTCCAACTCAATCAATATCAAGAACATGTCATGAGCATGGGGGTTTGGCCGACTACTAAACTAGACTATTGGCTAGGGCTAGGCTAGTTATAGCGTCTATAGTGAGTGGCCCTTCCGCTTTGATCTAGTTGTAGTTTTTATTGTACTAAAATGAACACATATCAAAGAAAGGCGATCAATCAATAAGTAATTGCCCTTCTTTGGCCTGGGGAAAGCAGCGAACTCGTTAAACTACGGGCTTTTTGATTCATGGTCGCTATTGTTGTATTGTATATTGTCGGGGGAAGCTACTGCTTCTACGACAACTCCACTTCCTCGTCTTGCTTCTACTTTGCTTGTTTGTGCAAAGGCTTAGAGTCCTTTTCGCTAGGTCCAAATGCAAAGATCTAATCCAATAAAAATCCTGCATATTGAGCGCAGCTGATATGTGGCTACTAGGCGCGATCATCCCGCATGCCATAAAAAAGACTTATTTTTGTATGGCCAAAGATAGAATAGATATGGATAGAGAGACATTCTATTGATTCGCGAAATGGCTCGTCGATCCAAATGAATCATTCTTCTAGTCTCTCTCTGCCCCCCGCCCCAAAACTGACCCACGACACAACGCCCATTTGTTTCCCGCGTGGGAAGGCAACGAAGTTCAGTTCAAAAGACCACAGCAGAGTAGAGCAGCCGCGACACGAAGTTCCTTACCTTAGATGGATCTCGCAGGTGCCACCTAAATGATAGGTATAGGTGGCGGATGTTTGACATTTGGATTTGTCGTTCGTGCACATGTCCCCAATAGAAGAATGAGTGATCCCTTCCCCTACGGATCATGGCCTTACCACTAGGTCCCCGATGGCCAACGGGGGATTCGGTATAGAAGCTCACTTTCGTTTGCGCTTCGCGTTCCCGCTGGACACGTGTTAGCTATAGGAAGTATGGTTCCGAAAGTTACTTCGGTTCGCCAGTTCAGGCTTAACTCCTTGCTTTACGTTAGTAGACTTATAGGTCGGGTCGGGGCTCCACGCTCTTTCTTTCTATTTGGGACGATGCCGGGGAATGTGTCGAGGTGGCGAACAACAACAAGACAACTAGCTACATTTGATTTTTCCCTCCATGAGATGAGCCGGTGCATTGGACCGATGGATAATAGAACTGAGATGGCCAAACGCTTGGGCGCTCTAGATACATTGTAGACTCCATCAGATACATATCGATTTCTTTCTAATGGATCCAGAATAGATAGATATCTTGTATCATCAATAGATAGAAAGAGGTTAACCCTTATTATTGATAGAAAACCTTTCGATCTATCAGAATAGATCAGGCCATCTATTAATCGATTTGAATCATCTCACTTTTTGTTCGATTCAGCCACGCCATAATAGCCGCCACAATAAGAAAGAAGCAAGCGAAACAGCTAGAAGCGCTCGCTTCGCCGTGCCCAACAATTCTTATTCACGGGAAATCCAACCGAAATATTTGATTCGGACTTCGTAGAGCCGGTGCTGCTGTTGTCAGCGTAGGGCCGTCCCCCACTCCCGTCCCGGGGCGCTAAGGGGTTTTGTTTTAGGAATAGATGGCGGTGTTTTGCTGACGCCTCGAATCGATGCTTTTGTTGCGACATGCTAAGTTTTCTCCCCTATTACCAGTAGGTTGAAGGGTCACACGCCTGACACACATGTTTTTGAAGGGAATATGCCCGAGAGGCAATAATAAAGTGGTTATTATCTTATTCCATGTTTATGATAAATGTTTATTTTGCATGCTATAATTGTTTTGATCAGAAATGGCAATACATGTGTGTTTAATGAACAAAAAGGGTTCCTAGTTATGCCTCTCTTATAGACTAGCTCGTTGATTAACAATATGATCAAGGTTTCCTGATCATGAACATTGGATGTTGTTAATAACGAGGTCACAACATTGGTGGAATGATGTGATGAACATTCATCTGAAGTATAGCATTACGATCAAGTCATTATGTTTATATTGCTATAACATCATACGAAGTAATCTTAGTCCTTAAACCATGAGATCATGTTAATTGCTAACACCAGAAGAGTATCTTGATAACACCAAACCTCACACCGTAACAGGGTGACTATAAAGGTAAAGGTGGGTTCAGTGCTACAAAGGTGTTATGTTGAGGCTCATGGATGAAGAGTGGAATTTGACAATCCCGATGACGGATAGATATACTCTGGGCCCTCTCGGTGATATCACATTAAGATAGCTTGAAAGCAAGTGATGTGATCACTAGAATGTTATATCACGAGAAAGAGAAAAGAGTGCATGTCGGTAACGAGATCAAACTAGGTATGGAGATACCGATGATCGAATCTCGGACATGTAATATATCGCGAGACAAAGGGATTTAGTTACAAGCGTTAAAGGTTCTCACGATCACAGAAGTCATCATTGAATGTGTAGGAGTCAGTACGGATCTCCAGGTCCCGCTGCTGATTATTGATCGGAGAGGAGTCTCGATCATGTCTGCATTATTCACGAACCGTAGGGTGACACATGTAAGGGATACCGACACCATTTGGAGCAAATATGTTTCAGATAAAGATTTAAGAAAGCGCTAGAATTATTTCAATAGACACCGAAAGTGTTTCAGGTGAAATTGCTGAAATTGGTTCTGCATGTAATATTGAAATGTTGCAGGGGGTTTTATGTGAATGTATGTTAATTAAAGTAATTAACAAAATTGTGAATAAAAAATAATAAAAGAGTTTTATTAAATGAGAGAGCATTAAATTTGGAGAAATTTAATGCATTTAAAGTGGAGACTTTAAAAGGGAATGTGAAGAGGCATTTTAATGTGGAGGGGTTACCACCACATGAATGGAGGAGGTGAAGAGACGCCTCCTCCATGCGCCGGCCATGAAGGAGGGGCACGCCCCTCCTCCTATAAAAGGCCACCCTCTCCTCACTTCTCACATACACCTCCTTGTGAAGGATCTCTCTCCCCCTCTAGTATTATTCCCCTATGGTCTCGGATTAGCGAGATACATGTTCCCAGTGGCTTTATCTGGAAAGGAGTTGTTGCTTCCGCTGCTTTGCTGAAGCGAGGGACGGAGTTTGTCGGGGTACTGGACGTGTGTGCGATCACGGATGCTCCGCTGCTTTGCGGTGCTGGACTTGGTGGTGCTGGAGCTGGATCTAATGGACGTGCTGGAGCCGGACCTGCTAGACTTCCTTACAATCTTGAGATCGGAAAGTGTACGACTACATCAACCACGAGTTCCTACTCGTTAAGTTCTTGTTGGATGTATGTCCACCCGTTGCTTTGTACCTAGTAGATACATCTTGGCGTGTAGTTCACACCGTAGGAAATTTTTTGTTTTCTATGCTGCGAACCCAACAGTGGTATCAAATCCTGATCTATGCGTAGGTGCTTTGCACGGGTAGTACACATATGTTTATATGTGGGCGATGATGATCATGTTATTGCATCTTATATGTATTTTGGATATTGGTGGCATAGTGGGATGAAGCGGCCCGGACCAACCTTACATGTCATCGTACATGAGACCGGTACCACGACTGACATGCAACTAGTTTTTCATAAGTGGCTGGCGGGTGTCTATATCTCCTACTATAATCAATATCTGATTTACAACGAGTTGCTAATAATTTGGTTATCCTCGTTGTGGTTCATATTCGTAGGTAAGAACGGTTCTATCTCCGAAAGCCCTAAGCCACGTAAAACTTGCAATTGATAAATTAGAGGCGTCTAGTTTAGATCGTTGCTGGGCTAGTGTATTGATATGGTATTGTTGTAAGTATATGTATGATAGATACTCTTACAACACATTCAACGTGTAAGTTCCATAGACCTTGGCCTTACACACAAAGGAATGATAGAGATCATACCACGATGCAAATGATAGAGATCAAATGCATGGACCATATCATCTCACTTTACACATTAGATGTTAGCGTCTTATACTGCTAGTTTGGCGCTTTTGGTAGCATTATAAGATGATCCCAAATTTGAATATCAAGATAAAATGTGTTCTTCCTTAAGTATGCACCATTTTATGGATCGTGTATCGAGACATCACGTGATGATCAGGTGTACTCGACTCTACGCTTTCATACAAACGGGTGTAAGACAGTTTTACACATGCGAGTACTAAGGTTCTTACTTGGCGAGCCTAGCATGTACAAACATGGCCTCGGAACACGGACCGAAAGGTCAAGCATGAGTCATATAGTTGATATGATGCCCATATAGATGCTCGCCTTTGAAGCTACATCAACTCACGTGATGATCGGACTTGGTGTAGTGGATTTGGTTCATGTAATCACCAAAAAGGCACGAGGGATGTCGTTTTTGAGTGGGAGTTCATTTCTAATTTGGATTAGTCAAACTAAATTTATCATCAACTAAATCAAAGTGAATTTACATAATTTGTTGTAGTCATTGGCATCTGTTCACTACCTCATGCTTAGTTCTTATTTGAGATAATAGAACTATATAATTCTGGATATTTACTTTACGAACTGGTATCGTATTGTTTTGAATGTCAATTTAAAGTTTATAAGTCCTATTGCAAACTTTCAGCAAACTCTATTTACTCCATGAAGTTTAATAAGTAGTATTGAATGAAGAGTAAGAATTCCAATGTTAGTATCTAAAGTATCATGTTTGCCTCCATGATTATTGATATCCAAAAGTTGTTTTAATATCAAGATTATATTGGAGCTGAAAATTGTTTCAGAAACCATCATGTGTGAAAGATATTGTGATATCTAAAACAATGTTTTTGGTTGCATTATGATAGAGTATAATTTAGCAAAATACATGTTCTCATATTGTATGAGAATTTGTGAAGGATGGAGATGCTAGGCATCCGAATCTACCAAAAAGGTTTTGGGAACTGATATTATACTCGTGATTCTTCCTTATAGTCTATAGTAGCTTGATCATGAAAGTTGTCATGATAAGGATGAATAGAAGATGTAAGTAAAATGTTTACTACACTAATAGATTACTAAAGAATGGATTTTTGAAAGAATGCCAAACATTTGATGATGGTGATCCACTTCAAAGTGCAAGTCCAAAGGTATTAGTATTTGACTATATACAAGCTTTGTACCATGTGTCATGTTGATGACACCACTATTGATGTTGATAGATTCTTTTAAAAGAAAAGGAATTGCTGAAAGAGAATCTATAAAATATTTGGCAGAAAATAAAAGGTTGGAGATGTCCAACTTAGGTATATAGAAGATATACATGTTATGGTTGTATTCCTTGCTTGTTAAACAATGTGGTTCTTAGGTATTGGATACCGGTATTGGATACCGAATTGGTTGGTATGAAGTGTCATACAGGACAAAACAATTCATGTCCTACAATGGCCTAAGTAACTAGCAAGAGAATGAGTGATGATGTTCATCGAAAAAAAATAAAGTGTTATTGTGTTTTTCGTTGTCGTCAAACCTAGCCTTCAAGATTTGTTTTAATAATTGTTATTTTGTTCTGGTATTACGAGAACAATGGTTGTTCATATAATTACCGTATTCCATAAAGGATGGATGGACTTTTACAAGTCTAGTGGGAGAAATCACATCCATAAACACTATTGCTAAAATGTCGCAAGACAAATGATTGAAATATCACTTATGAAGTGGCATCGCTATTTAAATTATATTTGAAAGAAAACATGAAGATACTGCATGTTGATGGAATTTTGGAGTCTTTGATTTTGATCAATTGACGCATGTGAGACTTTCATCGAGATAATTGAAACTCCATTCATAGGCCAAAGAGGAACGGATGACTAGCTTATTGGAAATTGTGCATTCGGATATCCATAGTCCATTATAGGTAGCCATATGCGATGGATCTTTTTGCTTCATATGCTTTCTATGAAAATTTGAGTGAATATATCTGTATATTTACTTAATAAGGAAGAAGTATGAATGTCGGGGTGATGATCCCCAGGTACCCAAACCGGACAAGAAGCCAGGCAGTCGGATCGCGTCCAGCTAACCAGATGCAGCCGGACAGGGTAAAACAGGCCGGCTATCCCCCGGTAGCCGGATCAGCAAGAGGCAGCCGGATACGGCGACGTAGCCGGACCCAATCAGTGGGACAGGACGACGTGCGCATCAGTGCACGGTATGCCCTGTACGATGACAAGACTGGCAACCACCCGGCCATACCAAAGCCTTTGCGAGGATGACACAAGAACAGTGGCTTGTGCTGACGACGGGCTCGCATGGCGTCCACTGTGCCTACGACAACCATACTGCTCGTACTCCGACAAGACATGCCATACGGGATACTGTAGATGACTAGCTGGCTGGGACCCGCCTGTGGGGCCCGCCAGTCGGGCTAGCCAGTGAAAACTTTGCCTCTCTGCCTATATCAGGAGAGGCAAGGCCTCAGTAGAAAGGGTTGGTCATACAGCATTTAAGGCAGTAGCTAGCACATACAACTCGAGGAGCACTTGTAGTTCGTGTATTCCACATAGTCAGATCCGGCAGGACTAGGGGCTTTACCTCATCACGAGGGCCCCGAACCTGGGTACTTCTTGCGTCCCGCTACGCTCGCTTGTATCCAATCCTGCCTGCGGACGCTGTCGATAGCTTCCCTGCTAGTCCCCACACCTATATCTAACCTCCTCAGGTACCGCCGTTCCCAATACAACGACAGTTGGCGCCCACCGTGGGGCTAGATGGCTTCGACCGGAGTCACGTTCCGCACGGGACCCCGCACTTCAGCCGGTGAGCGCGTGGCCTCCGGGCTGGTGCTCACGCTTGGCAAGTTCGACTGCATCATCGAAAACGCCTCCTGCTTCGCCGGAATCTCCTTCCCGGCGAATGACACCGTCCTGCTATTCGGCGATCTACCCGTCTACGTCGCCACCGTCCCGGAGCGTTTCCCAGGAAAATCGTCTCTATCGTGGAGCTTCCGCGCTCAGGCGGCAGCGCCTCCGTCACATCCCGTGGCATGGAGGTCATGATGGCCGGTTCCAGCTCCCATCCCTGCCAGCCGCGGGAGCAAGGCGCGGACGAGGTCGGAACTTCCGCTCCCCCGCAGCCCCGGAACCCGGTGGAGGATGCCATTGATCGACTCCTGACGCCGGTTAACCTCGGGGATAACCCGGAGGAGGTGGAGGCCAAGTTCAGCATGGAGAGACAGATCCTCCTCCATGAGGCCATGGAGCTGGCGGCAACCCGCAAGCAACTCGAGATCACCCGGCGCGAGTACGACCGCGCGGATGGCCTTACGCCGGCTACCGCGGAGCCAAGCCAGCGCGGCCAGGTAGGGTGGTGGGGCGGTGAGCTGGGTGGTAGGATGGAAAAGGACGGGGAACTAGATCCCGTGCCTTCCCTCACACGGCCCACCTACAGCACGTCCATCAAGAACCTGTGCGCGGCGCGAGCCGCGGCAGAGGAACTACCCAGCCTGGAGGGCGAGGAGCGAGCCCGCCAGCACGCTCGCGTGCCGGAGCTCCTCCGTGTCGTGGATGAGCAGGCCGGTGCCAACCGGCAGAGGCAGGAAGACCTTAGCTACTCCAGGGGGAGCAAGCTACCTGCTAACAGCAGGGGCGTGCTGCGCGACACCCAGCAGGCGTTCTCCCCTCAGCCGCCCAGGGCCCGCAGCAGGCGTCGCAGCTTTGGCAACAGGGGCCAGCTGCGCCAGGAGCAGACGGTGAACAGCAACCCGCCACCTCCCCCTCCGCCAGCTGGAGCGCCCAAACCAGCCGGTTCCCGTCTATCGGGCCGGGTGGGAGCGCCCAACCCGGATTGTTCGGATGCCCGCGACCGCATCGAGCTCCTCGCTTAAGCGCGCGTCACGGAGGAGGAAGATTCGACCGGCCCGGTTTGTTTCGGAACCCGTATCTGGAAAGAGCCGTTTACGGATAAATTCTCCCTGCCTAGGGACACCCCCAAGTACGACAGCAGCATGATGCCGGAAGACTGGTTGACCGACTACGCTACGGCAGTCGGCATCGCCCACGAGAATAAGCGCACAGTCGTGCGCTACGTCCCCCTCATGCTAACCGGGTCGGCAAGGACATGGCTCAATAGCCTTGCGCCCAACAGCATCAACGCCTGGCCTGACTTCGAGAAGGTGTTCGTCCGCAACTTCAACGGCACGTACAAACGTCCAGGGCGCCCGCGCGACCTGGCCTTGTGCGTCCAGGGCGACCGCGAGACCGACTGCGAGTACCTCGCCAAGTGGATGGAGCTGCGCAATACTTGCGAGGGCATCCTGGAGAGCCAAGCCATCAGTTTCTTCATCGAGGGTTGCCGAGAGGGCACCATGCTTCGCCACCGGCTAGTGTGTGACGAGCCGAAAACCATGGTGGAGCTCATGACGGTTGCAGACCAGTACGCCATGGCGGATGCCGCCATGAAGAAGCCCCTTCGAGTAAACGCGGACGGACGTCCGACTCCCGTGGAGCCGGCTCGCGACCGACCCAACAATCCGGCGGGAGAAGCCGGATCCTCCAGGCGCCACGGCAACGACAACCGGTTCCATGGGGACCGCCAGGCCGGACAGCAGAAGCCTCGCTACCACGCGCGGCAGTTCAATGCTGTGGAGGGTGCGCCCGACACACCGGCTAATGAGGCAAGAAGGCAGAAGCAACGGCTCACCTTCGACCAGATGTTTGATGGCCCGTACAAGTGGCATAGCGGTCCGTTCAAACCGTCTACGCACACCACCCGGAACTGCAGCTGGACCCGCCAGCTAAAGGACCAGGGCAACCAGCCTCGTCTTCCCCCTCCCCCACCGGGTGGACCTCCACCACTGGCTAGGGGAGCCGACAATGATGGTAACAGCGACAACAACAACAACGGCTACCCCCAGCCGCACGCCACCTACCACAACTTCGAGACGGAGTAGGACAACAAGCACAGCTGCAGGCGACGCTCCAAGGAGGTCAATACCATCGTCTCTCCGTCCCCCAGTACCTAAACTGGTCGGAAACCCCCATCAACTGGAGCCGGGCGGATCAGCCTGAGCGTCTACCGACTCCCGGGGGCTACGCCATGGTGCTCGACCCTCTCATCGTCTCCAACGCGCGCACCTACCGATTCTCGTGCGTCCTCATCGACGGACGAAGCAGCCTCAACCTCCTCTACCAGTCCTCGCTGGGGAAGCTGGGAATTCGCGAAAGCGACCTGCGCCCGACTACCACGACGTTCCACGGCATACTGCCGGGGCCAGCCTGCGCCCCGCTAGGGAAAATCCAGCTGGACGTCATCTTCGGGGCTGAGGAGAACTTCCGCCGCGAACCAATCTGGTGCGAGGTGGTAAATCTGACGAGCTCCTACCACGCTCTCTTCAGGTGCCCCGCCCTCGCCAAGTTCATGGCCATCCCCCACTACGCCTACCTCAAGACGAAGATGTCGGGACCCCACGGCGTGATCACCGTCGTCAGCTGCTTCAAGCGGTCGATGGAGTGCGCCTCAGCCGGTTCCAAACTGGCAGAGGCCCTCATCATAGCCGAAGAAAAGCGCGTGATCATGCGCAATGTGGCCAAGGCCCAGCAGGACATTCCGGCTAGCAGCAAACCGGCTGGAGAAGGAGCTTTCTAGCCGGCGAAGGAGACGAAGAGGATCCTGCTCGACCCCTTCGATCCGACTAAGTTCGTGACCATTGGTGCCGGCTTGGACAGCAAATAGGAAGGCGCGCTCGTCGACTTCCTCCGTGAGAATCAAGACATCTTCGCATGGTCCCCCAAGGACATGCCGGGTGTGCCGAGGGAGTTCGCCGAGCACTCACTTCATGTGCATCCGGATGCCAAGCCGGTCAAGCAACCTCTGCGCCGGTTCGTAGAGGAGAAGAGAAAGATAATCGGTGACGAGATCACCCGGCTCCTTGCAGTCGGGTTCATCATGGAAGTGTACCACCCAGACTGGTTGGCGAACCCAATCCTGGTGCTGAAGAAGAACAAGACCTGGCGCATGTGTATCGACTACACCAGCCTGAACAAGGCATGCCCGAAAGACTCCTTCGCCTTGCCCCATATCGATCAAGTCATCGATTACACGGCCGACTGCGATTTGTTGTCTTTTCTAGATTGCTATTCTGGGTACAATCAGATCCGGCTAAACCCGGCTGATCAGATTAAGACATCATTTATCACCCCCTACGGGGCTTTCTGCTATGTAACCATGCCTTTCGGCCTAAAGAAGACAGGCGATACCTATCAGCGATGTATGCAGAAATGCTTGCACTTGCAGATAGGGCGAAACATGCATGCTTACGTGGATGACATGGTCATCAAGACCAAGGAGAAGCGCACCCTCCTCGAGGACCTTGGAGAAACATTCAGCAACCTCCGCCAGTACCAGATGAAGCTAAACCCAGAGAAGTGCGTCTTCAGAGTATCGTCCGGGCAGATACTCGGTTTCCTCGTATCACAACGAGGTATCGAGGCGAATCCGGAGAAGATTGCGGCCATCGAGAGGATGCAGCCGCCCAGGAACCTGCTTGGGGTCCAGAAGTTCACCGGATGCTTGGCTTCCCTCAGTCGCTTCGTCAGCCGGCTAGGGGAGAAGGCACTCCCGTTGTACCAGCTGATGAAGAAGATGGACAAGTTATCCTAGACTTTGCAAGCCGACACCGCGTTTCACGACCTCAAGCGCATGCTATCCACAGCACCGGTTCTAGACACGCCGGCTAGCAAGGAGCCGATGTTGCTCTATATAGCAGCCATCAGCCGGGTCGTCAGCGTCGTCCTGGTGGTGGAGCGCCCCGAGGAAGGCAAGGCTCAGCCGGTTCAGAGACCCGTCTACTACCTCAGCGAGGTTCTCTCCCTTTCCAAGCAGAACTACCCCCACTACCAGAAGATGTGCTACGTCATGTACCTGGCATGCAAGAAGCTCAAGCACTACTTCCAAGAACACCTGATTAAGGTCGTGTGCACTGCACCCCTTTCGAAAATCATCGACAACAAGGACGCCACCGGCCGAGTTGCCAAGTGGGCCATCGAGCTCGCCGCCTACTCCATCCAGTACGAGCCCTGGCTCACGATCAAGTCGCAGGCGTTGGCGGACTTCCTCGTCGATTGGGCCGAGACCCAGTATCTCCCACCTGTTCCGGATTCGGACCATTGGCGGATGCACTTCGACGGGTCGAAGATGCTCGGGGGCTTGGGAGCCTACATCGTGCTGACCTCGCCCAAAGGAGATCGGCTGGAGTACGTGCTGCAGATCCACTTTAAGGCCTCCAACAACGTAGCCGAATACGAGGCACTGGCGCACGGGATCCGGCTGGCCAAGGAGATCGGTGTCAACCGGATCCTGTGCTTCGGTGATTCGGACTTGGTGGTGCAGCAGGCGTCCGGAGAATGGGACGCCAGAGATGCAAACATGGCTCTCTACCGATTCCACATCTAGAAGCTCAACGCCTCCTTCGATGGGTGCGAATTTCACCACATCCCCTGCATCAACAACGAGGCAGCGGATGCACTCTCCAAGATCGAATCCACCAGGCAGGCCATCCCACCAGGGGTCTCCTTGGAGCACCTGCGTAAGCCATCCATCAACCCGTCACCAGAATCAGACTCCATCGCTTGGGCAGGAAATGTTCCGGCCGACGGAACGGCGGGAGCAGAGCCGGCAGAACTACCGAAGAAGAAGACCCACACCAATTCCGGCCAGGCAGTGCCTTCCGGCTCGCAAGACCCGGAGGCTGCCGGCTCGCCTGACGGCTCGGGGGCTGACGTCCCGGGTACGCCACCCGGACGACCCCCCCTGTGAGACCAGGCACATGGCTTAATAGGATTGATAGAATACTCATACCAACAAGTTGCAACTTCTTTTCCGGAAGCTCATTCGAAAAGAACTCTAAGGTTAAGCGTGCTTAGCCTAGAGAAATTCTAGGATGGGTGACCGACCGGGAAGTGGGTAACCGGGTGCACACGAGTGAGGACAAAGTGCGCAAAAAATACTAGTGTTGGTCCGTGGGGCCAGTCTAGATATCCTATTAACCTACCAGGAGTGACACCCCCCAGGCCCAGGAGTGGACGGGGTGTTACAAGTGGTATCAAAGCCTACCCTTGCGATTACACGGGTGTGTGCGGGGTCAGTGGCGGGACATGTGGAGCATGGCGCATATGGCCCGGAGTGGACACGGCATGGCACATGTGCCGGCACTGGACACACAGACGCGTGCCAAGAGGGAACGTTCCTGGGGTGTGCTTGATCGATGAGGGCATCGATCTTCTAAAGGGTGGGAGTATGTGAGATCCAGGCACATGGCTTAATAGGATTGATAGGATACCCATATCAACAAGTTGCAACTTCTTTTCCGGAAGCTCATTCGAAAAGAACTCTAAGGTTAAGCGTGCTTGGCCTAGAGAAATTCTAGGATGGGTGACCGACCAGGAAGTGGGTAACCGGTGCGCACGAGTAAGGACAAAGTGCGCAGAAAAGACTAGTGTCGGTCTGTGGGGCCAGTCTAGATATCCTATTAAGCTGCCAGGAGTGACACCCCCCGGGCCCAGGAGTGGACGGGGTGTTACAAGTGAGTGTGTAATTCACCGAGGTAGTTACAAGTGGTATCAGAGCCGACCCTTGCGATTACACGGGTGTGTGCGGGTTAGTGGCGGGAGATGTGGAGCATGGCACGTGTCGCCCGGAGTGGACACGGCATGGCACATGTGCCGGCACTAGATGCACAGACGCGTGCCAAGAGGGAACATTCCTGGGGTGTGCTTGATCGATCAGGGCATCGATCTTCTAAAGGGTGGGTGTATGTGAGACCAGGCACATGGCTTAATAGGATTGATAGAATACTCGTACCAACAAGTTGCAACTTCTTTTCCGGAAGCTCATTCGAAAAGAACTCTAAGGTTAAGCGTGCTTGGCCTAGAGCAATTCTAGGATGGGTGACCAACCGGGAAGTGGGTAACCGGGTGCACACGAGTGAGGACAAAGTGCGCAGAAAATACTTGTGTTGGTCCGTGGGGCTAGTCTAGATATCCTATTAAGCTGCCAGGAGTGACACCCCCCAGGCCCAGGAGTGGACGGGGTGTTACACCCCCGGCATCCGTCAGTCGGAGGACACGAGCGTCCTCGTCATCCGGGAAGTGTCATCCTGGGCACAGCCCTTCATGAGCTACATCACCAATGGAGAACTCCCGGACGACGAGGTGGAGGCCAGGAAAATCCGGCGCCGTGCGCACACGTACACCATCATAAACAGCGCCCTGTACAAGCGAAGTGTATCCGGTATCTTCCAAAGATGTGTCGATGTGGACACGGGTTACCGGCTACTCAAGGATATCCACCAGGGCGAGTGCGGGCACCACGCTTCATCAAGGGCGATAGTCGCCAAGGCATTCCGCCATGGTTTCTACTGGCCCACCGCCCTCGAGGACGCTGAGCAGCTGGTTCGCGCATGCAATGGGTGCCAACGCTTCGGGCAGCTCAGGCACATGCCAACTTCGGTACTCAAGACCATACCGATCACCTGGCCCTTCGCGGTTTGGGGCCTCGACATGGTCGGTCCTTTCAAGCGAGCACGCGCAGGCATGACCCACCTACTGGTGGCGGTGGACAAGTTCACAAAGTGGATCGAGGCCAAGCCTATCCGGAAGCTGGATGGGGCGACGGTTGTTACCTTCTTCACCGACATCATCAACTGCTTCGGCTACCCCAACAGCATCATCATCGACAACGGCACGAACTTCGCCAAGGGGGCCTTCGCCCGGTTTTGCAGCAACAAGGGCATCTGACTGGACCTTGCCTCCGTCGCGCACCCGCAATCCAACGGGCAAGTCGAAAGAGCAAACGGCTTGGTGCTAGCCGGCATCAAGCCACGTCTCATCGAGCCGTTGGTGCGGTCACCTGAATGTTGGATCGAAGAACTTCCGGCTGTGTTGTGGAGCCTCCGCACCATGCCGAATAGGTCAACCGGCTACACGCCGTTCTTCCTGGTCTACGGATCGGAAGCCGTCCTCTCCGCCGACATCGAGTTCGACTCCCCGCGCAAGCTCCTATACAACTAAAAAGCCAACCAGGAGGCGCGGGAGGATGGAGTAGACCTCTTGGAGGAGGCCCGCGAGCTGGCCTTGTCCAGATCAGCCCTGTACCAGCAGCGACTACGTCGCTACCATTCAAGCCGGATCCGCCCAGTCGCATTCCACGAGGGAGACCTGGTTCTCCGGCTAGTGCAGGACACGAAGGGCATGCACAAGTTATCGCCACCCTGGGAGGGCCCCTTCATCATCAGCCGGGCACTGCCCAACAACTCCTACTACCTCATCGACATGCAGCAGCCGCACAAGAACAAGATGGACAAGTCAGACGAGGAGAACGAGCGTCCCTGGAACACGGCCCTACTGCGCCCGTTTTACACCTAGTCGCCAGGCAGTGAGAACGAAAAAAGATTCGAAGTCCTTGCCTTCATCAAGCTCTATGAATCTCAGGGGCTACACCCACTGGGCGCGCTCGCGCGCCCCTAGTGGAATCTTGTATTTCCTGACCGGCTAAAGGCGTTTAGCCGGCGGTTCGCAGCCCAGGAGAGGGCATGGGCTGAAGCAAGAGAAGACAAGGAAGATTCGAAGCACCTGGCTACGCCAGCTACTCCGAATCTCGGGGGCTACACCCTGTGGGTGCGCTCATGCGCCCCCACTAGAACGTTAGTTCCCCCGGCTGAAGGCATTCAGCCGACGAAAGCAGCCGACTGGGACGAGGCCAGTCGGATAAAGTTAGAAGACCTGGAAGAAATGAGGAAGATTCGAAGCACCTGGCTACACTAGCTACTCCGAATCTCGGGGCTACACCCAGTGGGTGCGCTTGCGCGCCTCCACTGGAGGTGTAGTTCGTCCGGCTAAGGGTGTGTAGCCGGACGAGGTTAGCAAAATATCAAAAGGAAACTCAACACACAAGTTAAGGGAGATTCAAGAATGTCAACGATTAACAAACAAAAGGGAGGCGAAGCTCCCATAAGTTACCCGGCGTCACAGATAGCCGGCATAGACAGACAAGGTTCAGGGATATCTAAGACAAGACAAATACACACGACATCCCGGGGCAATAACTAGACGGCAGGACCCTTGCCGTGAGGGAGATCTTGTCCGGCAAAAACTTCGGGCGGCGGAGGAGGCACGGAGCTTGATCCGGTTCCAGCACCTGCGGGCGGCGGCATCGGGCCCTCCATGTCAGGAGTGCCGACGGTCTCCGAGTCGGTGAGCACCTCGTCGGGATCCACATAGTCGGCAATCTTGATGGCGGATCCGCGGAGCTCCGGATGGGCTTGGCGGATGGCGGCAAGATCGGCTCCGGCATGGAAGCCACCGTCGATCTTCTCAACGCGGGCGTCCTTGTACCAGGAGAGCATGAGGGCCAGAGCCATCTCCGCTCCGGCCCACGTCACCAAGTCCCGCAGCCGGTCCACCGTAGCCTACACCTCCCCCACCTTCACAGCTAGCTGCGCCATCATCTCCGGAACCGGAGCCTCCGACCACACGAAGGAGAAGACGTCCCGCGCCGCCTGACGAAGCTTGGCAGCTTCCTCGCCAAGAAGGACGACGAGCTCCTGGGCCGTCGACTGCGCTCCCGGCCAATTTTCCTGCAGCCGGTTGTAGGCCAGCAGGTCTATGTCGCGGTAAAAGGCTGTCAAAAAAGAGGAGTCAGATCCGGCTACCGGATCCAGAAAGAAAGGAAGACGGGAGAAGGAACTCACCTTGGCAGTGTGGCCGACCTGCATCAGCTCCTCCACCAGCGCCTTCTCCTTGATCGCTAGCCGTTTGATCTCCTTCTCTTGGTCCTTGTTCTGGGCCTCGAGAAGGGTGAAGGCTTCGGCCCGGCTAGCGAGCGAGGCGTCGTGCTCCTTGATGGTGGCCTCTAGACCGTCTACCCTCGCGTGCCAATCCTTGTTCTACAGCCGAAGAGTAGAATTGGACTTGCTCAGCCGGTCGTTCGCTTTCTTCAAGCGATCGATCTCGCGTTGAGCGCACACACGGATGGCTGCGGAAATTCTAGCTATTAGTACAAAAAAAAGCCAAGAGAAGCGAGCTTACTCTGGGAAGTCCCGTTGGCGGCAGCAAGCTTCTGCTCTAGTGTCCGGTTCCCGCCGGCTGTGGCCTCCAGCAGCCGGATCTCCTTCACCGCCAGTTCGAGCGTGGCGGCAAGGTCCGACAGCGAGGCGGCGGAGGAAGCGTCGTCGTCCACGGCGTTGACGGCCAAGGACTCCTTCGCCGCGACCACCGTCGTTCGCCACTCCTCCCCAGGCTCCTCGTCGGAGTTGTCATGGCCAACAACAACGAGCTCCTTGCCGGCAGCCCCCCGCGCGCCCGCGGAGGAGCCTTCCGGCTGGGAGGGCTCTGCTTCCGGCTAGGGACCTTCCGGCTAGGCGGAGGCGGTCGGCTCAGCTCGAGGGAGAGGCGAAGGCTGCGCCTCAGAAGAAGGAGGGGCACCGGTTGGCGCAGTCGGGGCACGGGGCTGCAACCCGGCCGGCGCTCGTGCCGGTCTCGCGGCTCCGAAGGAGACCAGTGTGCTAAAAAGAAAGAGGAGAAGGCAAGAGCGAAATAAACCAGAGTCAGAAAAAGAAGAAAAAGGGCAAACAGATAGAAGGCACCGAAAGAAGAAGGGGGGAGAAGGAACGTACCCTGACACAACCGGGGGCGGCCCCTTCTTCTGGCTAAGACGGCTTGGCGGCAAGGCGCCGGACCGGCTCCTCTTGGGAGCCGGCTCCTCCGTCATAGGCCGACGGGAGCCAAAACGGCTGGAGCAGCTCCAGCCTGCCTCGCCGTGCGTCGCGGAGCACGTCGCCGGATCCGCGGTCGGCGTGGCCTCCTCCTCCTCGTGCACCTCCACGTGTAGGTCAGTAGCCGGCTCGTCATTCCGGCTAGGGAAGGCATCGCCGTCCCCGGCCGATTCCTCGCCGGACCGCCAAGCGCGCGGCTCGGGCAAGTCAGGCGTGAATACCTCGAGGGGAGCCTCACCCTCCTCGTGAAGGATGCAGGCGAAGATCTGCCGAATACAAGAAGTCAGTCAGACAAAACAAGGAAATAACACAGAAAGAGCAAATAAGGTTTCCGGCTATAAGAACTTACCCGGGGCGCGCGGTTCTCCCGGCTGTACGGCGCCAGACTGAACGTCCAGTTCTCCGGCAGCCGCTCCTTGCTGATCGTCCACAACCACTCCTTCAAGTTGTGGTAGTGGGGATCGCGGCGCGACAGCCGGGTCGGGTCCAGCCGGCGAGAGTAATAGCACATCTTGTGCACCGACTGCTGCATCGGCATCATCAGCCGGGACATCCAGCTAAGAGTGATGTCTCGGCCGGTTAGCCGGCAGGTGACGAGGGAGCACATGCGCTACAGCATCGCGTCCGTCTCCGCCTTGTCACCGTGGAACTTCAAGTCCAAGTTCTGCCGGCTGGACTCGACATCCTGGAAGGCCGGAAGATTTATCCGGTCGACGTTGGTGAAGTTCTTGAACTAGAAGTACGACTGCTGCCACAGCTGTATCGTGTCCTGGAGCAAGAACTTGGGGTAGCCGGATTGGGAGAGGGAGTAGATGGAAGGCGCCGCCGCAGACGACTAGCGGCCCCTTCGTGTACTGCACCTGCGGCCGGACTCGGAAGAGCCAACAGAAGAGCCCGAGATCCGGCTGGATCCCGAGATAGCTCTCGCAGAACGCCATGAAGTGCGCCAGCGTCCCGATGGCGTTGGCGCCGAGGTGGTGAAGACGGAGGTCGAAGAAGGCGAGAAAGGTTAGGAGGAAGGGGTTCACCAGAAGGGCGAACCCGCGCACCAGATGAGAGAGGAAGACGACGCGCTCCCCCTTCGCCGGGTGCGGCGACACTTCTCCCGCCAGTGCCAACCGCACCGCGACCTCCTCCTCCGATGGGAGAACGCGGGTGGCGTGGTACTTCTGAATCTGGTCTTCGATGACGGAGGAGACACACCAAGCCCCGCGGTCGATGGCTATTTCTGGCTGGTGGAGAGGAGCGGCGATGGAAGAGTGGCGGTGGCCCGTAGCGCAGAAGGCAAGAGCGCAGAAGCAGGAGCACGAGAGGGAGAAGGAGACTGCAGCGGGGGAGAGAAGGAAAGGAACGACCTCCCCCACGGCATCCCTTTAAAGGGCCGGAAGGGCAACCGTCGACAGGGCCACGCGGCGCGCACCCAGGCAACCCAAACCCCAACCGCCGCCTAGATCCCGTGTGCCAGGGCAGGATGCGGAGAGGATCCCGGAGCGAGAACCGAAGCGCCGGACAGCGGTTTCCCGAGGCGACGTGCGACGGGACGTTACGCTGCCCGCCGCAGAGCAATGATGGCGCGTGCGCGCATGGCCGGTATCAGCACTGACGTCACGGGTAGCGCAACCGCCAAGCTCAGCCGGACACAAATTCAAAAACAAGAAGTAGTGCGTGCACATTTCGCTTAAGGGCGGAATCCACACGCGCTCGGGGGCTAGTGTCGGGGGGATGATCCCCAGGTACCCAAACCGGACAAGAATCCAGGCAGTCGGATTGCGTCCGGCTGACCAGATGCAGCCGGACAGGGTAAAACAGGCCGGCTATCCCCCGGTAGCCAGATCAGCAAGAGGCAGCCGGATACGGCGACGTAGCCAGACCCAATAAGTGGGATAGGACGACGTGTGCATCAGTGCACGGTACGCCCTGTACGATGACAAGACTGGCAACCACCCGGCCATACCGAAGAGTTTGCGAGGATGACGCAGGAACAGTGGCATGTGCTCACGACGGGCTCGCACGGCGTCCACTGTGCCTACGACAGCCATACCGCTCGTACTCCGACAAGACATGCCATACGAAATACTGTAGATGACTAGCCGACTGGGACCCGCTTGTGGGGCCCGCCAGTCGGGCTAGCTAGTGAAACCTTTGCCTCTCTGCCTATATAAGGAGAGGCAAGGCCTCAGTAGAAAGGGTTGGTCATACAACATTTAAGGCAGTAGCTAGCACATATAGCTCGAGGAGCACTTGTAGTTCGTGTATTCCACATAGTCAGATCCGGCAGGAGTAGGGGCCTTATCACGAGGGCCCCGAACCTGGGCACTTCTTGCGTCCTGCTACGCTCGCTTGTATCCAATCTCGCCTGCGGACGCTGTTGATAGCTTCCCTACTAGTCCCCACACCTCTATCTAACCTCCTCAGGTACTGCCGTTCCCAATACAACGACAATGAAACATTTGAAAATTGTTCAAAGACTTTCAAGATGAAGTGGAAAATCATTGTAACAAGAAAATAAAGAGTTTATGATTCGATCATAAAGGAAGATATTTGAGTTACATGTTTAGCAAAAACACCTAAGACTTGAGGAATTGTTCCATGATTTGTGTTTCCCGATAAACCATAGGAGTATGGCATATTCGAGAGATGAAATCAAACCATGTTTGACATGGTAAGATCAAGAGTGTCATTTATAAAACTGCCATTATGTTTTAAGGATTGAAGCTTTAGAGACTACCGCTTTTACACTGAAAAGAGCACCATCGTGATCCATATAAATGACACCATATAAGTTATGGTTTGGGATAAAACCCGAATTGTCTTTTCTTAAATTTTGGTATGCTATGCATAAGTAAAATATTTACAACCAAAGTCGGATAAACATGTCTTTGTATGTTATCCCAAAGAATTTGTTGGGAATTTCTCCATAACACCGAGGACAAAAGAGTTTGTTACTTGGAACGTCAAGTTTCTTGAGAAGGAATTTTTCACGAAAAGTTAAGTGGGAGGACAATAGAACTTTGATAAGGTTATTGAACCTTAGCTATATGTGCTAAGTAGCGCAGCGCCAAAAAGTGTCCCGGTGGCGGCCACAATGCTCATGGCTCTCGTGATTACAAAAGGTGTGATCTCAGAGATTAGAGTTCCTATATAACCGTGTGGGTCGGTAAGAATCAAATAGTAAGATTTGATAAGCAAGTTGTTATTGTTTTGACAATGATGAACCGACTACATGCAAAGAAGCGATGATGGGCCCTGACTCCATAAAATGACTAGAAGGCATAGAATCCGTGATAGTATCCATACACGAGAAATCAAGTTTTTGAACTTGGAAGACCCTCCAGAAAGGCGTGAAGCCTATCGGTCGTCTTTGGATCTATAAAGAAATAAGACATGGATGTTTAACATCTATGAAATAGTCGACATGTCGGAAAGAAGTTTACGACAATGTTCAAGGAGTTGACTATGACAAGATTTGATCTTTCATAGCGATATATAGTCTTGACGGATTAATGTAGCAACCACTACATATAATTTGGTATATGGTAGTTGAATAAACAAAACAAGGTTCTTCTAATAGAACGGTAACCTAGGACATGTACATGACATGGTCCGAAGGGTTTTGTTAATTCAAAGGGTGCTAAAAGGGCATGTAAACTTCAATAGTTGAAGTAAGCATAGCGGAGTTGGAATCTTCACCATGATGAAACTGTTAAAAGAGTTTAAATTCATCGGAGATGATGAAGATGCTTGCATTTGCAAGAAATTAAGTGGGAGCGCTGAGACATATTTCTAATACATTATGTAGAGGAAATATTGTTGATTGGAAATGATGTATCTTGTATTGACACAAGTTAAGAATTTCATTAAAATAAGATTTCGATGAAAGACTTGGGAAAACCCGAAATATTTGGCATCAATATCTATATGGATAGATTAAGGCGCAAATATGGTTGTGCCAGACATACGTATATGAGATATTGAAAGGGTTCAATATGGAAACAACAACAAAGGTTCTTGCTGCATGGAAAGGATTGTATCAAAATTCTAGTGTTTCAACACTTGGTGAGTAAAATGACATGAAGATTTTGATCGATTATACCATGATATGTATATATCCAGAATGTCCTATGCTATAAATGTTATGAGCATATAGCAGAATGATTCATAAGATGATCGTTGGACAATAGTAAAGATATTCTTATGAGCTTTGGAAGAACTAAGAATATATAATGTATAAGTGACAAATAGTTAAAGGTAGTTCATTGTAAAGTGTTACATTGATACTAGTTTTTTCACAAGATACAAATTAAATTTATCTCAATTTAGAGTATGGGTGGCACAATGTAATGGAAAGGATGTTCCATGATGCATTTGGATGAGTTCCAAAGTTGAGACATTGTGACAGATACTACAACAAAAGGCTAAGTATATAACTGCTATAGTAGTAGCAAAGGAGGGCATTTGTGTTAAGTAGTTTGTTATCAAACTAGGTGTGGTTCAAAGTGGGCTAATACTATGAAGATATATTGTGTGACAATAATATCAACATATTTTGAGCCGAACGAACTAAAGGTCTCACCAAAGGACCAAATTTATACAATGCCATCTCATTTGAGAATAAGTGATGCGTAGACACGCAAAGACATGCAAATACACACGGACCTGAAACTGTCAAATCCAGAGATTATGTTAACCACTAGCAATCGCGTATATGCAACACCAGAAAGCCATAGGTGTTCAATACGCAAAGTTTTTCAAACTAGATTATTGACTCTAGGGCAAGTGGGAGACTGAAGGGAATATGCCCGAGAGGCAATAATAAAGTGGTTATTATCTTATTCCATGTTTATGATAAATGTTTATTTTGCATGCTATAATTGTATTGATCAGAAACGTCAATACATGTGTGTTTAGTAAACAAAAAGGGGTCCTAGTTATGCCTCTCTTATAGACATTGGATGTTGTTAATAACGAGGTCACAACATTGGTGGAATGATGTGATGAACATTCATCCGAAGTATAGCATGACGATCAAGTCATTATGTTTATATTTCTATAACATCATACGAAGTAATCTTAGTCCTTAGACCATGAGATCATGTTAGTTGCTAACACCAGAAGAGTATCTTGATAACACCAAACGTCACACCGTAACAGGGTGACTATAAAGGCGGGTTCAGTGCTACAAAGGTGTTATGTTGAGG
This sequence comes from Avena eriantha, assembly GCA_910589775.1. Lineage (NCBI taxonomy): Eukaryota > Viridiplantae > Streptophyta > Magnoliopsida > Poales > Poaceae > Avena > Avena eriantha. The sequence goes on from OU342740.1 coordinate 129,346,962, forward strand.
CTCATGGATCAAGAGTGGAATTTGTCAATCCCAATGACGGATAGATATACTCTAGGCCCTCTCGCTGATATCACATTAAGATAGCTTGCAAGCAAGTGATGTGATCACTAGAATGTTATATCACGGGAACGAGAAAAGAGTGCATGTCGGTAATGAGATCAAACTAGGTATGGAGATACCGATGATCGAATCTCGGACATGCAATATATCACGAGACAAAGGGATTTAGTTACAAGCGTTAAAGGTTCTCACGATCACAGAAGTCATCGTTGAATGTGTAGGAGTCAGTACGGATCTCCAGGTCTCGCTGTTGATTATTGATCGGAGAGGGGTCTCGATCATGTCTGCATTATTCGTGAACCGTAGGGTGACAGACTTAAGGGATACCGACACCATTTGGAGCAACTATGTTTCAGATAAAGATTCAAGAAAGCGCTAGAATTATTTCAATAGACACCGAAACTGTTTCGGGTGAAATTGCTGAAATTGGTTCTACATGTAATATTGAAATGTTGTAGGGGGTTTTATGTGAATTTTTGTTAATTAAAGTAATTAACAAAATTCTTAATAAATAATAATAAAAGAGTTCTATTAAATGAGAGAGCATTAAATTTGGAGAAACTTAATGCATTTAAGGTGGAGACTTTAAAAGGGAATGTGAAGAGGCATTTTAATGTGGAGGGGTTACCACCACATGAATGGAGGAGGTGAAGAGACACCTCCTCCATTTGTCGGCCATGAAGGAGGGGCACCCCCCTCCTCCTATAAAAGGCCACCCTCTCCTCACTTCTCACACACACACCTTCTTGTGAAGGATCTCTCTCCCCCTCTAGTATTATTCCCCCATGGTCTCGGATTAGCGAGATACATGTTTCCGCTGGCTTTATCTAGAAAGGAGTTGCTACTTCCGCTGGTTTGCTGGAGCGAGGGACGGAGGTTGTCGGGGTACCGGACGTGTGTGCGATCACGGATGCACCGCTGCTTTGCGGTGCTGGACTTGGTGGTGCGGAGCTGGATCTGATGGACGTGTTGGAGCCGGACCTGCTGGACTTCCTCACGATCTTGAGATCGGCAAGTGTACGACTACATCAACCACCAGTTCCTACTCGTTAACAAAACTCGTTGTCTTCGAGGGTAAGTTCTCGTTGGATGTATTTCCACCCGTTCCTTTGTACCTAGTAGATAGATTTTGGCGTGTAGTTCACACCGTAGGAAATTTTTTGTTTTCTATGCTGCGGACCCAACAGTTTTGGCCTTGCTTGTGTGTCCATAACTCAAAATAGGTGACCTAATAGATGCCGCCCGACTAAACATACCAATAGTCACCAAATTCATATGGGCTACTGAGGAGTAGGCAATGATCTTCTTAAGATCGATCTGTCTTAAAGTGGTCAAGGAAGTATATATTATAGCAATCGCGCTTAGAGTATAAATAAAAGGAGTGAACAAAGTGTCGCTTCGGGAAACATGGGTATTGAAAATATTAAAAACCCGTAGGTTCCCAATTTTAAAATAATTCCAGCCAAGATGATGGATCCAGCCGTAGGTGCCTCTACATGGGCTTCGGATAAGCCAATATGAACTAGTGCCATAGGCACTTTGATGGCAAAAGAGGATAAAAAGCAATCCATAGAAGGATTTGGCGCCGCTCACTAAATTCAGTGGTTAATAAAATTTGTAAATCGATGGTTCATGTTTGGAGAAGAATCAACATAATAGCTAATATCATAAAATCGGATCCAAGTAAAGTATATAGGAAAAACTGATATGCTGCCTTGATCTTTCTTTGTCTCGAACCCCATACCCCTATAATGATGGTAGAGTAAGGGTGTCCCCAAAGCAAAATTGACTGGTGGTAGTTGGTTGAAGCTCAAGTGGGTAGCAACTCCCTTTTTAGGGAACCGTACGTAAGACTTCCGCAAAATACGACTCCGTCCCGAGCTTCCGTCGTTGACCCTTGTCATTAGACCACTATGCTTGTATTTTCCGCCTTGATTCTCTAATATTTTGCTTCTCGAGTGGTGGCGAACAATGCTGCTTGCGTAGCGGGAGATGCCCGCTCGTCGGGCCCGGCCTGCTTCCTACCCGAAAGAAGGCTAGCCGGACTAGTGGTAGGGGACCCGACCATAAAAAACCCTACCCTATTCTCGAACCCTCTGCCGAGCTCTACCCTGTCCGCATTTATTTGGAAGGGGGCCTAAGAAATGTCTCCACCTACTGCCAACAGGCTTTCTTTGGAATTCTACTAAACAGATCGATCCTCCCCTCCGTTTGTTTTAGAAACTTATCCAAAGGTCTCTTCGCCAAGAACTCTCCGGCAACGACAGAGGAACTAACCTGCCTGCAGTGGCGGGGCGGCTTATTTTTGAAACAATAAGACCTGGACGATTATCCCTACCCTCGGCAGCTTACGAGTTTACGTCCATCCCTGGTCGGGTATAGTTTCCTTTATTTTTATCCCTTGTAGCAGTTACCCGAATTCGCGCAAGTGTGTCCACACCCCCCTGACTTGACGAGGAATCCATTCTCGCGAACAAACACACCCCCTACACACAACTAGGAGCACCCCTTCCTACATATCCATACAAGACCTGAGTAGGTGGGTCGAGGTCCTACGAGGTACCCACTACTCGGAGTATGCTCCCACCAAAAAAAGATGTGTGGTTCAGTGGTTCGACCATAAATGCTATGCTTACGCACAAGACTACCCCTCTTCTCGAAAGTTTCGCGAGGACCTTTACTACTTTACGACAATGGGGGACCGCCCGTAGGGGGTTTACTGTACAAGGACACTGCAGAGGGAAAGCTTGATCCCAGTGAATAGAAGATGCTCAGCTCCGCACAAGATAGGGATTGGCACGCTTTCGGAAAGAACATAGGATAGTAGAGGATCCAGCATGCAGGACACGGTGATCATTAGAAATTCACAAATTAGAAATGCTATAATATACTCTTTCCCAAAACTTCTCATACCAGACCAACCCATTAAAATTCAAATAGGGATCAGAAATGTGGTCAATATCACAAAGAATAATGAAAGACCATCTATACCCATATACAAATGGATGTTTTCATAAGGAATCCATCGAAGGGTTTCCACAAATTGAGATTTGGTCGTAGAAGGATCGAATTGTATCCAAGGAATAGGGGGATACAAGAAAGTAATAAGACAAAACGCACAGACGAATCAATCGTATCGGCCTTATTGAATATTTTGGAATGAAAAGAGGCGTAATGCTTCCTAGCACGGGACAGAGAATAGGACCGCTTAGATCGAAATATCATTCACAGAAATGTTCTAACATAGAGTAGAATTGCACATGGAAAAGATTAGTTAACAACAGTCAATCAAAAGATGGGGCGCCAAATTAGTAAACAGTCGGGGTCTTTCTGTGCAAGTCAGCTGAACATCGTAATTGATGAGTGAGTAGGTGGGTTAGTTGCACCCCTCACCCAGTGGGAAGTCATGAGGCTAGCCCCCTGAATGAAGAAGTAGTGGGCTCCCCCTGCCCGCCCACGTATGCTCCTTTATTTAGATTCTAACTAAATATGATACTGAACTTTATCAAGGAATCTTTCTAAAGAATCCATATTGCAAAACGCAATTTGTCGATTTCAATCTAAGGTGCACCTTGCCTTTTTTAGGTAGCTTTGTTACGCCTATTCAGCTAGGTGGGGCATTGGTCATAGCCGAAGTCGAAGGCAAAAAATAAGGTAATGAGATGATGGTGCCATCAAGAAGTTTTCGACGAACGCGGCCAAAAATGAAACTCTTGCATGAAAGACCGGATTTGACGCAAGATGAATGGCGTTGGGGTTTTTCAAATGAAACCTGCGATCAGAAAGTCACCAACGGAGCCATACAATCTATCTAGTAGTGTGCCATGGCACGGTACTACGCTTCAGCAGTTGAAGGAGCAACTGTTTATTGCTTTCAAGATAGTGGAGAGTCTCCCTATATAATAGATAAGCCTGTAGTTGAGCACCTATCTGAAGGGCAATCGGCATCGGTAGTAGCACCCAACTCTAAAGAAGACGATGACAGAAAAAAGGACGGCTCGAGAAAAGGTACCTCGAATATATCTAAGAATCCGATGAACTGTTGCAAAGGGAACTGACCGGGGGCAACCATGAAAGGCTTACTTTCTTAGGATAAGCCATCTGGGCAAGAGATCGTCAGATAAACCAACTGTCGACCCCGTGCACCTTGACTCTAGCTTCGAAGTGACAACCTTGATCGAATGTGTACGATAGGTGGGAGGTGGTGACACACAACGACCAATCCTGAAAGACCCCTCTTTCGTCTAAGGATGCCTAAGCGCCGCATCGATCATTCGGGGGGGGCACTGCGAGGTGGGTAGTTTATCTGGGGCGGATGCTTCCTCAAGAGTAACGGAGGTGTGCGAAGGTAGGCTCAAGCATTGATTCTGCTCATGAGCGTAATGGTATAAGCCTACCTAACCGTGAGACTGACTGGTCGAACAGAGACGAAAGTCGGCCATAGTGATCCACGAGTCCCATGTGGAAGGGCACTCTCTCAATGGATCAAAGGTACGCTAGGGATAACAGGCTCATGAATCCCAAGAGCTCTTATCGACGGAGTTATTTGGCACCTCGATGTCGACTCATCACATCCTGGGGCTGAAGAAGGTCCCAAGGTTTCGGTTGTTCGTTGATGGAAGTGGTACGTGAGTTGGTTTAGAACGTCGTGAGATAGTTCGGTTCCTATCTACCGTTGGTGTTAAAGGGAGAATAGCGAGGAGCCAACCCTAGTACGAGAGGAATGGTTTGGGTCAACCTATGGTGTAACGGTTGTTATGCCAATAGTAGCATCGGGCAGCTAAGTTGGTATGGAAGAACTGCTGCGCCGCGGGAAATCCTTCTCTATACGAGTTCTCGTACGAGGTTTTTGAACAGAACTTGGATAGGTGAGAGGTGTAAGCACCACGAGGTGTGAAGCAATCTCGTCCTAAACAAATGGAAATTGACAACAATAAAAAACATAACTTAGAAAGAGAGGTTCTGAAAGGTAAAAGGACTGGAAATCCTTGTTTAGCGTCCTGGACTCGAAATCCAATTTGTGCTAGTGGTTCGAATCCACAACAGAACAATGAATGAATGAATGTGGGTGGTCCCCAGACGACAAGTGTGTGATTAGTTATTTTGAATGTACAGGAACGAATCAATCAAGTTTCTACTAGAACAGAACTATAGAATCAGTCCGTCCGATTAAGCATTGGGGAGCTGATAGGTCAAATGGAGTGGTTCCAAAGATCTAAAGTGGCTTGTGCCTATCCATTTCTTTGATTTTCCTGTGTGCTTTTTAGGCAGCTATCAAGCCTTAGCCAGAAAGCACTTACATTTGAGACCGGGCACTTCGTCATCAGGTGGAGAAGAACGAACGGACATTCCCAATCTTTTATATTCGATTTGGATCTCTATTCAATGCGTTTTCAATACCCTAACCTCCAAGGGATGAGACGCCCATTATACCCAATAGTGTCAGCCAAACATTTTACAGTAAGGAATAAAACAAAGTGAAAGTGAAAGGTACGTACTATTTCTTTAAATAAATATCTCAACATAGCGCTTTAGAGTCGAACCGCTAGCTTTCTGTGGCCATGGGAACCAATGGGATCACCTTCATGTGCATCCAAATGTCGCTTTTAGTTTCACAACATAGGCCTTTGAGTGCAGTTCAACTCTAGAAGAAGTGAGAGAAGGCTTGATCTTCTCGATTCCCTTTGATAGGTCTTGGAAATCCCTTCTTTTCATCCCCAGTGGACAACTCGCGGGTGATCCCTTTTATAAGAACCAGTTGCACTTTGGTCGAGTAAGAGTCAAGGGCAGCTAGATCAATGCTTGCAGATCCCGGTAATGGGGTCGGATGGAATGTTTTGATTTTTTCCTTTGTCTCGAACTTCGTGTTCATCTGAGGCTATGGCCATAGAGGAAGGAAGCTTAAAGCAAGAAAGAAGGGTGGTGAAGGTTGAGAGCCAGATCTAGACCCACATTAAACAGACTCGTATGCATTCCTTTGTGCTTTATGGTAAGAAAGGTGCACTGATGGAAGATGGCTCCCGTAGTAGGAGAAACTGGGATATCATATCCAATCTCTTGGACTATAACAGTTCCGATGAACATTCACTCAGCTCGAAGTCTTCGTCTAGAAGAAATCTTTCACCCAATACCCTGTGGGACCCGGGACAAGAACTACATTGGCAAAGTAGATTAAGGACAAGAACAAGAGTGATTGTCCACTTTATAAGGAAGGTCGCGAATAGGTTTGCATAAAGGTATGTTTCAACAAATCTTGATGCAAAGAGTCCCCTCTTCGGAGAGGAAAAGGTATGGAGATTGGAATCAACAATAGCATCAGCCCTTTCTTAAGCATATACGCGAAAATCATCCCATTCACTCAGCGATCTTTTATCGCTTCGTTCTTCCCGTTGTCACTCAGGAGAGCTCTTTCAGGAGCGGATTTTCTCTTCACTCGTTGTGGAGCGGGGGTTGCACTCTACCTCCTATATCGCGAGTTTTTTGGTAGTGACTCGGGGTGCTGGATGTGTGTTCAATGTAATATATTGTCCCCTTGTCGGTAGTGGCCATTGATTGAGCTTCCGTAGAAAGTGATTGGTGCGAATGGAAATTCTTATTTTTCAGTTGATGTTGAAGTCAATTTAGAAAGGAGCACTGTGTTAGAGCCAACATGCATTAAGGAAAAGAGTGCTATAAGAGCTAAAGTAAAGCACGGTGCGAAGGAATGCATTTTCTTTTTTAGAAGGGCAGAGAGTGGGGAGGAATGATTCTCTGAAAAAGGGTAGGGTTAGGGTTACTTTAGATGAGAGCAGCTGGTTCATCTCTAGTGAGATATTAGAGTGGACTAGATGACCTTTATCTAGTCTAGCGTAGGACCACCAAGACTGATTGAAATATTGCATCAATTCATAATGGTAAAAATTGTTAGATGTTATTAGTCTTCTCACAAAGGATAAATAAACAATCATCATGTCTCATAATATTTCAACATCCCACACTATTAGTGGTTTGAAACGTCTGTATTCCACTACGATAACCATCCAAGATGGTAAGAAGAATCCCCATCCTCTGCCGCCGCAGATGCTCAAATTAAAGAAGTTCATTGTTGTTCATATCAAAACACTTGTCTATATGAAGAGATATCAACAATGCAAGATCCCTTATTCTGTCGCTTTCATTATGGTCAGACCAAATCAACCACTCTTTTTGAAGGCCAATCATTTATTTCCCACTTCAGACTCTCCTGTTATACCTAATCAACTACCTGTTAGGAAAGCCATTACCGCTGATGACTCACGTGTGAAGAATATTCTATCTGAGAGAGGTTCACAGTTAGTATGTAGTTTTTTAACTAGTTGAACAAGAGTAGTGAAAATGAAAAAAGGAGTATTGACGTTTATTTCACGAATCTCAATAGAGATGATGGATATAGTCTACTAAGGAATAGTTTGATACATCCCTACAATCTGAACTTAAAATATTCGCCACTTATGAGATATAATAATATCTCAAATATGCGTGTACATGATTCAGTGAATAACCGACTCCTTTTTAAAGTGCAGGACTTGAATGACCTTTTGCTCGCTCTCGATCCAACTGTCTGTTTCACTAGTTTCTCTTTACTTTGTAGAAGTAGTAAGCGCTCACATGTAGATGAATGCATCTCGGAAGCTTGCTTTCCTCGACATCGTTCCATTGAAGATATTTTACAAATCACTTTCAAAAATGCCATTAGCCGATAGCTGATGCTGGTGAATCAAAGACGGATCATAGCAGTGGTAGTTCGATGGCTAATTTCCTAGCTTTATGAAGAAAAACAAGTTCTAACCGCATTCTACGAGTTGCCAGGACCCTTCAACATGTGTGGAAAGGTCATTAGAGGCTCCCCTGGAGCAATTGAGATTTACCGGTTACTTTTGTTTTTATCCAGGGTCCTACCAACAAAGGCTCCCTATACGCTAACCAGAAAATAACCTATTCTATTGATTGAAGGAATGGTGCACTTCAGCTTCCTCTACGGAAACAACGGTACTTCCGAATCCTAATTCTAAAAGGCACCTTCTCCTAAAGAAATTATCGTAAATAGAAGTATGGCCCTCCAGCGCTAAATCGAATTTCTCGGAAGGCTTACTTGGCAAAGCAGCTTTAGCGATGACCAGGATTCGTACTATTCCTACGAAGAAAGGGTCGAGCGAGGCCTACGATTAGGAATTGGAATCCCCACATGCATAGAAGGGTATGGCCCTTTCCCCACAGTCACGACACCTCGGCCAAAGACACCTATTCCCTTTCTTTCCAACAAGGGCACGGCTCAAATCAATTAAATAATACTATTCCTAGGTAAATCAATTATCCAGTTGTAGATACGGTATGGCTAAGCTAATTGATCTTCTCCTTGCCTCCACGAAGCGAAGGCAGGTCGGGCAAAGCAAAGAAATCCAAGTAATTTCACCCCCATTAGTACGAGTGCACTTACCCCCTTAACAGCATACCGTATGCATTTTCTACGCCTAAAACAAGTTCATGTCTCTCCTCTCTGAAGTCAGACCTTATTTAAAAGTAGTACGCTTTCTTTCGTGGTGTTTAGGATCCCATGCTTTGTAGTTCATGCATGGCTTTCTCTAACAAAGCTAATGTCGAATTAAAGACCTTAAACGAAAAGACACAAGAGGTGGCGGAAAAAAAAGAGAAAGAGCTTACAAACTTCTCTGAACCAAGTAGCCAGCAGAGCCCTTATTCATGGGTTAGGGACCAGCATTGAACAAAGTTGGTGACAGCCGAAGAAAAAGTGAAAGGGCAAGTAAATAATCTAAACATGCGGGTAAGCAGCAAAAAAGAATCAAAGTAAGGCGCCCTACCTGTTAGTAAAATCAGGCCTTCTAGAGCCTATCTAACACAGACATACACGCGGATGAGTGCACAGAAATAAATGGACGTCGATCCAGTAGTCAAATTGCATAGACAAAAATGAAATATGTTCATACTTGATGAAACGCGCATCATCCAATTCATGATTTAAGAACATTTCGTGAAAATTTCACATATTTAACTACATTCTCACATTTATTTTTTGATCTCATGACTTTTTATGCGATCGGAAAACGAATGAGATCAGAAAGATAGGCAGACGACTTGACCATAAGGTTGGATGTTTCCGTGAGCAGTAAGCAGCGGATCTCCCCTTTTTGAGGGGAAAGTTGGTGGCCCTTTTGGCATGTTAATTCTTTCGATGGGGCGGCCTTCTTCGTTCGGTAGACCCGGTCGAGGTGGTTTTCGTTTACCAGCCCATAGGTGGTCTAAGTTCCTATGACCGAGTATTTCTGGCCCCTGTGAACATATTTTCTTAATGTATTAAAGAGGGCCTCTCTAACCGGTGAAAAGTGGTAGGTGTCCACTAATGGCTATTCCTGGCTCGGCTCTAATAACGCAATTCCGGGAGGAGTCGGTAATTGGGCATTAGATCCCTTCGGACCTGGAGAACGTGTGACACTGGGACGGGGTTTGGTGAACCAATAGGTCGCTCCTTTAGTTGAAGTACCGGGCCCCTTTTTCATTGCCTAGGTTACGCCTTCGGAATACCCAGAAAGGGATTTCGCTCTATTGCCCCCAATCTTCACTTTACGCCACGCCGACTCTCTATCGTGGAATTAGACAAAGGGTCGAAGACCCATACCATAGGACCCCGTCTCCCATATCTTATCTTTCACGCTTAGGAGATCGAGACACAGCCTCTGGGCTATGGGGAAAGTGGATAGATTTCCCTAGAATTACAACTACATAGATGGTCTGTACAAGTCTATAAAGAAGTTCCAAAAAATTGATCGGTAGTAGTCCAGTCGCACCCGAACAATAATATTCTAGAGGGAAAAGCACCTAAGATCAAATATTTTGAGCCGGTGTTGGGCAGATACCCCCGAGTAGGGTAACACCAGGGTATAAAGGCCGAGTTAGCCGGGGTATGGAGTGGTCAAAGCAAGTGCTAACCGAGTCACCTCAAGGCAGGCCGAACCACGGAGTGACCCGACCCGTGGAGCATCACCTCAACCGTAGCCCGGCCGGCATAAAATATATGCCGGCCATGTTGGTCTATCTGTTGTGTAGGTACCTCCGTTGCCGGATTAGCCACGTGCAGGACGGACTATCATAAGGCTTCGAATAGAAGAAAGGAATCTCCCGTTGGTCAAAAGGTAGCTTTATGAGCTGTAGCACGAGCAAAGTAAACCAAAGAGGAGGACTAGCGGGTCAGGGGCGACCAAGATGACGTGGGCAATGCCGGCTGACGTAGCCCGTGTCAGGTGAAGCATAAAGACAAGGATTACCTTGCAGGTTACGTCCAAAGCCCGGACGAGCTGTTAAAGAGAATAAAGAAGCATCTAGCTTTAGTCGAGGGGCATATTCAGAGAATATGCTGCCACGTGTGCCCTAACTTTGTAACCCAGGCTACCCTCTATAAGGAGCACCGGGGCCTCCATAGAGGAGGATCGATCATTTTCTATGTCTAAGGTAGAACACTAGGGCTAGTTAGTGGGGAGTAAGAGACATTATCTCCATCTCACCAATAGCGTGAAGAGCATCTATAAACTCCATTGATAGAGAGAATACAAGAACATCTGTGCGTGGAATCACCACGTTCTCCCTCCCTGGATTCCCCTATCACACATTGGCCCCATATTTAGCCTATCCATGGCATCTGTCGTGCCACCACCACGACAGTTGGCGCCCACCGTGGGGCTAGCGGTGCTAGCAGGGGTGAAAATCCGGATGGGAAGCATCTTTAGCACCGGCGAGCGCGTCGTCTCTGGCCTATTTCAGCGCTTTGCAGCGATGGACTACGTCAGTGACAATGCAGGGAGCTTCGGCAGGCACCCTCCTCCGCGCAACGACGTCTTCATCAAGCTTGGCGCGCACAAGATCTACGTTGGGCATGGACGAATCCTGCGTTTATCAGGGGAGGAGAACCACCTCTCAGCATAGCTCGTGGAGTGCGTATCACTCGCCCCACCAGCAGCGATGAGGTCCTAATGACCGCGCCAGATGTAGAAGCGAGCAAAGGCCCGGCGCCAGAGCCGGAGGTCACTTCGAAGCAGACCAGGTCTAGATTCCCCCCACTAGAAAGGCCAAAGAATGTGCTACAGCAAGCAATAGATAGCCTAGCAACACCAATAGCACATGTGGTAGATCTGGCTCAGGCACAAGCTGAGCTAGAAGAAACTAGGCGGAAAATGTTAGTTGGGGCAAAGAAGGTAGCAGAGCTGCAGCAGTCTTTGAACATTACTTTGAGAGAATATGCAAAGGCGAATCACATAGATGGGGTGAAAATCCGAGGTAGGAACCTGATTACTGAGATTGACAAGGAATACGAGCCTTGGTCGGGGCAGACAATGACGTTAGTAACATGAGGGCTGGATAGGTACAGTACCCCGGCAAAGAACCTTAGGGCAGCAAATGCGACCGCGTCCGAGTTAGAAGGTTTAACCAGAGAGGCCAGGCAAAGGCAACAAGAGAGAGTGAACCACTTGTTCAGAGTCGCTTGCCAGCAAAATGAAGAAATGAACAAGGAAAACCCGGCGCCACCAGTGGCATCCCACGTAGTTCATTCAGCTAGGAATAACCTGGCAAGATCCGGAGGAACCGCATCATCTCCGGGTCACAATCCTAGGAGAGAATAAGTAGTAAACTCCAAGAGAAGAGACAAAACAGATGGTTCCTTACGATCCGGTAAGGGCCGGAAAAGGCAAAGAGTATAAGTTGATGAAGATCGGCACAGTACCAGCCGAGGTGTGGCTGGACGAGGTAACCATTACCAAGGCAATGCCGGTCAGAGGAATGTTGCCAACGGCAATGCCGGACAGCATGATCCTGTGGGAATAGGACAAAACATACCTCGGCAGCAGCAGCAGCGTGCACCTAGGCAAGAGGGAAGTTCAGGACAAGTGGCACAACAACAAAATGCTTGTCCAAATCAGGAAAGGTATAATGATGGTTATTCGGCTATGATCAATGACGGTTACCCCAGACAGGATTGCCACATAATTGGGTCAAGGCTGGGAAGCAGGAACTTGCAGCCAGATGATGTGAGGTTGAAACTGGACAAGATCTATAGGTCGGAGCTAATCGAGATACAAGGTCTACGTAGTCCAGCATGCTTTGGGCCCCGGATTCTGAAGGAGCCACTAGTGCCGGACTTTCAGCTGGCCAGAGGAACCAAAACTTATGATGGTAGTACAAGGCCAGAAGATTGGCTGATTGATTATGCGACGACGGTCAAGATCACAACAGGGAATGTAAGATAGGCTGTGAGATATGTGCCACAAATGTTGGAAGGACAAGTACGAGTTTGGCTGAACAGTTTGCCACCAGAAAGTATTAACTGCTGGCTGGATTTTGAGGAGTTGTTCGTTAGGAACTTTTCAAGCACCTACAAGAGGCCAAACAGGCCACAAACTCTAGCGTTATGTCGTCAAAGACCGAACGAGCCAGACCGAGATTTCCTAACTTAGTGGTGCAATGTGCGTAACTCATGCGAGCGAGTAATTGAATCGCAATCTATTGCGTGGTTCGCCCAAGGATGCCGGTATGAGAGTATGTTGTGGCAGAGGCTGCAGCGAGATATGCCAACCACTTTGACTGAGACAATACGGATCGCAGATTCGTATGCCTTGGGAGATCCAACGCAACCCCGGCTAATGACAAGCGAGGCAAACGAGGAATATTACAACCGAAATGGCTTCGGGTCATCAAGAAGGAATGATTTTCGAGGAAAGAGAAGGGACGAGCGTCCGGATTGTAGATATAACTCGCAGGAGGTGGTAGCGGTTGATCGGGACCAACCCAATGCCGGCGCCAACCACTACCAAAAACCTGTAGGACAAAACTGGCAACAGAAAAATGAAGGGAACAAGCCTTGGACCCCGGAGCAAAAAAATCAATGGCAGGAACGGAAAGACAGGCCGAGGTATATGTTCGAATCGATGTTGGATCAACCTTGCAAGTTCCACATGCCAAGTCCAAACAGTCCGGCAAATCATATGACCCGGCAATGTGAATGGATGAGGAAATTAGAGCAGGGAAGTTTGGGGAATGCTCAAGCACCTCGGAACGAAGAACCTAGGAATGAGGCACCACATCCACCGTTACTGACAGGGGGGAATGGACAGCAACTGATGTTGCCGCCACCTCCGGCCGAGGTATGAGAATCAGGAAAGAAGGGATGTGGTACATCAAGTAGACAATAACTAGTAACAAGGTCAAGGTTACCGCGAGAACGAGGGACGAAACAAGTACAGGGAGCATCACCAAAGCTATTGCGTATTTACCAAGGAAGAAAATGACCAGAAAAGCTTGCGGCACCGGCATATGGAGGTAGACGCGGTAATGCCGGCGGTAGTGAGATACATGCCCTGGGCAGATCAGGAAATTACGTGGAGTAGTAGGGATCACCCAAAGATCATGCCTAGCCCTGGGACTTATGCACTGGTCCTAGATCCAACGTTCATTGGGCCGAATCTCAACATGAGGTTTTCCAAAGTAGTAATTGACAATGGAAGTAGTATCAACATAATGTACAAGGATACCATGCACAATTTGGGGATAATAGAGAACATGCTGCAAGCAACGAGGACCACCTTTCATGGCATTGTGCCAGGCATTTCCTGTGAGCCAATTGGGAAGGTCCAGGTTGATGTGTTATTCGACACAAGAGATAATTTGCCGGACTGAAAATTTGGAGTTTGAAGTGGTGAATCCGGAGAGCGCTTATCCTTCGTTACTCGGCAGGCCCGCGTTGAGCAAGTTCATGGCAAGTACTCACATCAGTTACCTTAAGATGAAACTGCCCGGACCAAGGGGACTGATAACTGTATCAGGAGACTGTCGGCGTTCGATCGAGTGCGCCTCAGCTGGATCTAACTTGGTCGAGTCACTCGTGATAGCTCAAGAAAAAAGGAAGATACTAGAAGTAGCGGCATTGGCTCAATCCACGCAACATTATATGTTGGCTTTGACCAACCCGCATGGGAGCATGTCATTCCAAGCAACCAAGGATACAAAGAAGGTACCAATCGATGATCAGTTCCCAGAACGCACCGTAACCATTGGTGTAGGCTTAAGCAGCAAATAGGAAAGCGAGCTTGTCAACTTCATCCGTGAGAATCGGGATATCTTTGCTTGGTCCACTTAGGACCTGCAAGGTGTACCGAAGGAGTTGGCTGAGCACTCATTGAATGTAAGACCCGAGGCTAAGCCGGTAAAGGAGCCTCTCTGGCATTTCACAGAAGATAAAAGGAAAGTTATTGGGGATGAGATTGAAAGACTCCTACCCGTCGGGTTTATCATGGAAGTACTCTATCCGGATTGGCTCTCTAATCCGGTGCTGGTGGAAAAGAAGAAAGATGATCCGAACGTGGCCATGGTATGGCGGATGTGCATTGACTACACGAACCTGAATAAGGCGTGCCCCAAAGATCCATTCCTACTCCCTAGAATAGATCAAGTCATAGACTCGACAGCCGGATGTGAACTACTGTCATTCATTGATGCGTATTCTGGTTTCCACCATATACACCTAAATCCGAATGATCAAATAAAAACTACATTTATTACCCCGTACAGGAAAACTACATTTATGCACCTTTGGCGTGCCCGCAGGAAAGTTACTCGGTTTTCTAGTGTCTAGCCGAGGTATCAAGGCTAACCCGACAAAAACCAGGCCATAGAGAGAATGGAACTGCCAAAATGCCTTAACGATGTGCATAAGTTTACTGGTTGCCTGGCATCGCTAAGTCGGTTCGTATGTTGGTTGGGACAGAAGGCCTTTCCCCTCTACCAGTTAATGAAAAAGGCAGACAAATTCAGATGGACGCCATAGGCGGACCTTGCGTTTCAGGAATTGAAAAAGATGTTGTCTACTGGACCAATCCTAGCCGCACCACTACCCAAGGAGCCAATGTTGCTTTATGTATTCGCGACCAACCGAGTCGTAAGTGCAGTAATTGTAGTGGAGCGTGAGGAAGAAGGAAAGTCGGTGAAAAGACCGTTGTATTATCTGAGCGAGGTATTGTCGGCTTCAAAACAAAATTACCCTCACTATCAAAAGATGGCGTATAGCGTATATATGTAGGCCAAGAAAGTCAAACACTATTTTGAGGAACATCCCATCAAAGTGATATGTGAGGCGCCCATATCAGAGATTATGAGTAACAAAGATGCAAGTGGGCGGATAGCAAAATGGGCAATCGAGTTAGCCCCATATGCGACGCCATTCGACAGAAGAGAGGCGCTAAAATCGCAAGCCGTGGCGGATTTCTTTGTGGATTTGGCCGAGATGGAATACGAGCCACCTCTGCCGGACTCCAATTATTGGCGAATGCATTTCGACGTATCAAAATTGAAAGATGGGTTGGGGCCGGAGTAGTGCTTACCTCGCCCAAGAAGGATCAACTGAAATTTGTCTTTCAAATCCACTTCAATGCCTCAAATAATGTTGCGGAATACAAAGCATTGGTACATGGTCTGAAAGTAGCAAAAGAACTAGGGGTACGTCAGATAGAATACTTTGGAGATTCAGATTTGGTGGTGCAACAAGTGTATGGAAATTGGGATGCCTTGGATGCTAACATGGCCCTATATAGATTCCATGTTTAAAAGATAAGTGGATTTTTTGAAGGGTGTGAATTCCATCACATACCTCGGATTGAAATCGAGGCTGTAGATAAGCTATCCCAGTTAGGTTCATCCCAGTAGCCAATCCTGCCAAATGTTACTTTGGAGCACTTGAGAAAACCATCTATCACACCATCACCTGAACGAGACATAATTTATATCCCGGGACTCATCGAATTAGGAGCTGCACCCATGGAGATAGATTGGGGAGGCACCTCGGCAAACCTGAGGACAGCTTCAGCAGACCCGGGGACTGCTTCAGCAAACCCGGGGACTGGTCAACCAGACCTGGCAGGGTGTTGGTGGATGCATTGGAAATTGACGAAGAACCATTTCCCGTCCGGGCCATACCAGCTTGGGCGAGGCCAATTTATGATTTCCTGACAGAAGGAGTTTTGCTGGATAATGAGATACTCTCACGACAGATCCAAAGGAGAGCAAAGGCCTATACTATTATCAACTCCGAATTATACAAAAGAAGTGTGACCACAGTGCTGCAGCGGTGTGTTGACCCGGAGGAAGGACTTGACATACTCCGAGATATTCACCAAGGGGTGTGTGGCCATCATGCCTCCTCGAGGGCGTTAGTGGCAAAAGCTTTCCGGAATGGATTTTATTGGCCATGTGCTTTGGAGCAAGCAGAGGATCTGGTGAGAAAATGCAATGGCTGTCAAAGATACGCCACGAAAACTCATTTACCAATGCCGGAGCTGAAAACTATCCCCATTACCTGACCATTTGCTGTATGGTGCCTAGATATGGTAGGGCCATTCAAGACGGCAAAAGGAGGGATGACCCATATGCTAGTTATGGTCGACAAGTTCACCAAGTGGATTGAAGTGAAACCAATTTGGAAATGCGACGGGGCAACAGCAGTAAGATTCCTCAAGGATATAATCCTGAGATATGGCTATCCCCGTAGCATCATAATTGATAATGGAATGAATTTCGCTGAAGGAGCATTTGCGAGGTTCTGCCGAGAAAAGAAGATCCGGCTAGATGTCGTCTTAGTTGCCCACCCCGCATCAAACGGGCAAGTGGAAAGATCCAACAGACTAGTTGTGTCCAGGATAAAATCCCGGCTCCTAGAGCCGCAGCAAAGATCAGCGGGGTGCTGGATAGAAGAACTACCAGCGGTACTGTGGAGTTTAAGAACAACTCTGAATCGATCAACAGGCTATACGCCATTCTTCCTGGTATATGGGGCAGAAGCTGTATTACCAACCAACATAGAGCATGATTCGCCAAGGGTCACCCAATACATAGAAGCCGAAGTGCGTGAAGCCCGGAAAAATGATGTTGATCTACTGGAAGAAGCGAGAGAACTGGCAATTCCAGATCCGCCATATATCAGCAAAATCTCCGACGCTATCATAGCTGGAAAGTAAACCTCCGAGTCTTTTGGGAAGGTGACCTAGTACTCCAGTTGATACAACACACTGCTGGCATGTATAAGTTATCCCCTCCATGGGAAGGACCTTTGATTGTAAGCAAAGCCTTGCACAATGATTCCTACTATCTTATTGATGCACAGCCACATGAAAAGAACAAGGCAGACAGGTCCAAAGAGGAATCTAGGCGACCGTGGAATGTAGCACTACTCTGTCCTTTCTACATCTGCCAAAGAGGTGAATGTATCCGAGCTACTCATATGTCGGTATGTATATCGGCAATGAGCTTATTAATAAAACTTTGGCACCCCAAGCAGAGACTCGGGGACTGCTGTAAAAATTGTCTTTCTTGTTTTTGTATCTTTATGTCGGCTGGGTTAAGAAGCTTATATCTTAGTCAAGTTAGTAATGTGTGAGCACCAAAAACTCAACTCTTCGACTTTGCTATTGTCCAACAAGAACTGGCTTCATGGCAAGCAAGAGAACAAGTTTGGAATGGCAAAGCACATCCAAAACGACTAAGGAAAAGAACTTAAGCGGGCCGACATTGGTTTTCCGACTAACGCTTGGTTTACTGCATTTATCTAAAGCCAGATCATTCTCAGATAATCTCAAAGTTTCAAGTATTGTTAAATCAATTGTTTGAACCTCGGACTCGTAAGTCAAAAAACCGAATCAAGGTAGACGCGAGCCGAGTCAAAAATTGGGGGGAACAAGAAAAGGAAACTCGGGGACTTCGCCCACCATAATCCAGCATTAAGAACTTAGTTCCACACAATAAGTTGTAGCACGACCAAACCAAAGTACTTAGATACAGTCCCACCCGGCATTCTGGGGATCTAACAAATATGATAAGTGTTTTTAAGGAGTAGGAGCAGCAGTTGAATCAGCAGCCGAAGAAGGAGGTACTTCGGAATGTGGGTGAGGGGCGTTAGCCTCGGCTTGGTCCTGAGGATGGGCCTCGCCGTTCTCTGGGTCTTCAATCTCCTCGCCAATCTCGGAGGCGTCACCCTCACTCCCTTCATCTTCCTCTTCTCCAAATGCAGCTTCATCATTGAAAACGTCGAGATAGCTCGGCCCTTCGTTCCAAGCATGGCAGAAGGAGTACTGGATGAGATTGTTAGCGCAGGCTTTGCGGCGCGCAACCCACGCCAGATCTTCGGTCCACCTTGATCCGGTGCACATGCGGGTAAGCAGCCCCAAGTCAATTCCTTCGTACCATGAGAGGATGAACTACAAAGCGATGTCAGCCCTGGCTCGTGCAGCCGAATCGTGCCATAGGTGCAGCTGCGTATCGCACTCCATCAATTTGGCTACAAAAGCCGTAAATCTTTTAGGAATGGGCTCTCCGGGCCAGAGGGAACTGAACATCCGCATTGACGCCGGTATAATGTCTGCACCATGGTTCTTCACTAGCTCAAGGCGAGCGGTAAGGCTCGCCAGTAGACCCTCAGTATTATACGAGATTGGCTCGGCATTAATGCCTACAAGAATACCACGTTGTTCGCGGGACCGGGTTACGGGAGGGGCACCGAGCGTATCACTTTCTGGAAATTTGCCTGAGAATAGAGTAGAAGAAACAGTAACTAAGAGCACTAGATCTAGAGAAATGAAAGTTAAGCAAGGGCAGAAAACTCACGGGCAATCTGGAAGAGGAGTCGCTGAAGCTCGGAATCGACATTGGCACTATGGTCCTAGAGTTTCTCATATTCGGAGGTTACCGACGTAAGTTTTACGTCGGCTTCTTCCAATAGATCCTTGCCCTTGGAAATTCGAGTCGTCAAATGCTCTTTTCCTCGACAAACTCCTGGTCCACCTTCTCCAGCTCCGTTTTATGGAGGTATTTAAGCCTCTGGATTTCGGCTTTCAACCGATTAATCTCCGAGTCATGGAGCCGCAGCCAGGCTATCTCATCATCCTTCTTTTTTAGCTCAGCCTCATGCTTCCCTGCTTGTTCAAGGAAATGGGTCATCATGTTAGGCATTGAAACGCTATCTTCTAGAGCAACTGCAACAATAGCATAATCCGGAGGAGTCGAAGTATAAATGTCTACCGGATAAAGAAAGGAGCGTATAGTTATCGTACAAAAGAGATAAGGTTACCTTTGATTTCAGCCAGATTCTTCCGCATGATGATATTTTCAGCTTCAACCTCGGCTGCATGGTTCAGATAGCAAGTTAGTTCGGATCACAAACAATTCCAAAGAACAAACATGGGAGAAGGAAAAGTTTAAGCTCGACCCTTCCGTGGAAAATTTAGACTTTCTTTTTGATGCTGCGATCACATAAAAACATAAACTTTGAAGCTCAATAGCTAAATACGTGGCAATAAAATCATGAGTCGGGATCATTAAGAGCATACTGCGAGTAGGAAGTGGAATTAATACAACGAATTCAGAAGCATCAAACCTCATCTTTTTGAAAAAATAGTAACACATCGAAATGGTACCAGCCGTACTTAATAATAGAAGGATTTAGGAGAAATATGTCAAATTGTCCCTCCTAAAAAAATGATCCCAGAATAAATGGGCAATAGTTAGGAGAGCTGCGCCAGCGGCGAGCATAAGCAAGGTTATTAGATACCGAAGGAATGCCCGGCCAGAACCACACGTGCAAGTTTCCCTGCATGTGGCTCGTTTGTGATAACTTCTTCGGATTTGCGTGAACTAGCGGACCGATCACTAAGTGGTTAGTACCTCCAGCATGAGCGAACCTTTGCAAAATAGGTTAGGAATGGGCGCCACTATCCCAGCCCGGATCCATCCAGGTTCTATTGATCATGTCCCCTTCCCAACAGTTGTACCTTGTCTTGGGGCGTCTTTATTTGGCTTTACTATCAAGCCCTCTAG
This sequence comes from Avena eriantha, assembly GCA_910589775.1. NCBI lineage: Eukaryota > Viridiplantae > Streptophyta > Magnoliopsida > Poales > Poaceae > Avena > Avena eriantha. The sequence goes on from OU342740.1 coordinate 129,366,900, forward strand.
AAAAGTCAAAGTATTTCTCTTCCCGTCCTGGGTCATAGTGAGGCGAAGGTGCGTCCATAGAAGAGGAAATCACAATGCATCTTGCTCAGCAGGCATAGCTTGGAGTGGGAGTCTTGCGGAAGTAAGGTCAGGAAAGTGGACCAAGAGAGGAAGCCAAACAAACCAACCAGGGCCTTTTGAGCACTGCTAAGCTAATATGCGCCAGAGAAAGAAAAGGAGGTAACTATTCAGTCCAGATCATCGATTCCCCATAACGAATAGGCTCACTCTATCTCTCAATTTCCTATCCTGTGCTCGAGAAGGTCCCCCAGTTCCTCGGCTCCACCTTGAAGTGCATTTAGTTATCTAAATTGAGACTCAGGATATTCCCCAGTCCATGGCATCTTTCGCTCATCCATTAAGCCCGCCCGCCTAGACGCGGCACCCTTTCACATTATCATCTACCTCCCTTTCTTTCCTCCCGTCCCTTCACACATGAAGATCGTTGTATGTATGTTCGACTTCGGTTGCTGGTGCAATAGAATTGGTGGGAGTATATTATGGCAGGATCAGTCACCTGGGCAAACCAAAACCCTCCTCCAAGAAGAATTGTGCTATCCCCCCCGATATCCCTATAGAGCGAAAGAGCTGCCTGGTGATCCCTAGGATGCAGCACGTCTGGTCGTTAACTCCTCGCTAGCGGCCACCGTTTCTAGGACCGACCGACGCCTTACCTGCATGCACAGGTACCTACGTAGTGTAGTGTCGATCGCACATTCATAATAGAAGAAGGAGCTCGTCCCTAGTAGCGCTAATAATTCGTATTTCATTTCTCGTAGGTTTGCTAATGTGTAGGATGCGTAGGAGCCGATTTCCTTTCTACGGACCCTAGAATTGGTAGTGGTACTTTCGCTAGATACAAGAAATCCTCTCTTCTATTACTTCACAAGTACTGGGTAGGTCCCGCCTTAGACTACCCCCCTTCTTTCGGAGAAGTACTTATTTACGTAGCCTTTCATGCCCATGCCATTGCTTTGCCTTCGCTTTTCTTCCTTTGGGCATCAAGGGAGGGCGTAGACCAATATTTCATTATAAAAAGCTCTTCATCGCTCGTCCTTAGGAAACAAACTCGCTTCGCTAGATCTAGGTGAATTTGCAAAACAGGGAAGAAGGTTATTTGATTTCGAAAGTCAACCGTTCCCATAACCAGAGCCGAACAAGGAAGCAGGGCGTAGACCCGTTACTTCTTACTATGGTGGAGGGGATGCCATTATTCCAATCCGTATTGACTACGTCGTAGAAACAGCGATAGCGATTGCATGGGAACACCTTTCGGTTGAGGAGAGGAATGCGGACTACCGGCGAATAGTTTTCAGATGAAGGTACAAATCCCCTCTTCTACCAAAGCTTTGGATTCACGGATCAATAAAATCAAGGAGCTCCTCATTAGAGGACAGACCTAGCGCTTGAGGATACGGATTCGATTGACCCGAGCAATCTCCATTTGCTAGCGCTTGATACGAACCCTAGAGAATGTGTTATTCCCTTTTCGCTAGCTCACATGCATGTCCTATTCCTCATTCGCTACAGATATCCTTCAGCTTTCTGCTTCCGCTTCTTCTATATCTGATTCAACCTTAGCCGAGGAGTGTTTATTTTAGTTTCATATATATGGGAAATCCTTACTTCACATTTTTACTGCCTATGCTAGAGAAAGAATTATGCGAACATATCGAGGAAAATAATAACAAAAGCAGATGTTTCAAATCTATATAGAATTGGTAAACTGTCTTTCTTGAGGTACAGTTCCAGTATTGCAAGCATTGGATGGTAGGCATTGGTGGCTCTAAAACTTATCACCTTGTTTTCCTATTATCTTCTTTCCTTATGAAAGCCGTCAGTACAGAAAAGCCGGGTCGAGTACAAGAAAAACTAATAGCTTCCTTTCGTTATTTGCATCTGCTTTCCTCAAAAGGTCTAGCTTTGCCAAAATAAATAGTTTAGATGGTTGGGTCCTGTCGATCAAGTTATAGGAGCTGCTTGCTATCTATCAAAGGTATAAAAATACCACGTTTGCATTGAAGGAATGTCGCAGGAAGCTGTCGATCCGCGATTTAAAATTGTTCGTGCTTTGGCAGTAGGGGACTATAGGCCACGAAAACCCACCCCAGGTATCTCCACCTGTGGATTGAGAGTAAAAACCAGTGAATTTCGTATCTCCTGCTGGCACACTTACAAGTTCTAATTTCTGCCAGAAATCCCCCATTTCACTAGTTTCAATCGGATGAGTAAAAGTAAGACTAACTGATTTAACCGAGGCGAATGCAAAAGAACAGGCTTTCGCACCGGAATCTTGAGACGAATTGATCGATCAAAATCCTGGCAAGGAGCTGTATCTGAGGAAGGAAGTATCCATTGGATAATTTATAACACTCCTTGACTATCGCCTTGCTTGACAGGAAGATAAATCCATGCTTTTACATGAATCTCTTGGCCAATTATATCGGGATCTCAATCTACAATGTAGCAACAGATTGTCGAAGAAGAATCAGATAATAGTGATTGCGACAAGAGTTGGTGTGCTGACTGGACGGTTCAGAGAAGAGGTTAACCGTGCCAATGAGCAGCACTTAGAGATAAATTGGGCTAAAGGTTTGGATATGAGATTAAGGTTTTTCGAGTTTGACCCGTTTGAGAGGTCGAGGGGAGGTGGATTGGAGTGCTTGCTAGCCCGAAAGACCTATTGTGTCAACCATCGCTCTGGTTGACTTGCCTTTCTACTTCTCTTATGATAAAATATTAAGACCTAACTTCTTGTTCATGCTCTCCTGCAATTGTTTCTTTTGTTAGAAGGGGATTTAGTAGTTGGAGATGTGATCTAATACATAACTAGGCAATCTATAAAGAATTTGACAAGCTAATGATTGGGTATCTTCTACCTAGAGAGTATACAGCTGAACCCATTCTAGCCAATGTTGATGAAAGTGGAAGCAATGTTCGCTAATCCTGGATCGACTATATCATAGGCGATAGCACCAGTTTGACATTCCTCAAAAAGAAGACAGATTCAATAATAGTATGGACTTCTTTATTCCTCTTAGTGCGGTCATGCAAGAAATTCTCTTGACTTTAAAAGAACTTCTTAAGTGGATAGCATCACATTTCTTATTCATCTACACCTAAGAGGAAAACTGATAAAACTTAATTCATTGCCAAAAAAAGCACCTGGATTCACAAGGCAAGGTCAAAAAGGGATATTGACTTGTGCACTGAAATCGAAAAGTCTGTCACCTCCTAGCTATCGAAAGAACAGCAGCCAACCGAACATGATCTCTACCCATGGCGATTGCCATCCAAGAAATCACTTTCCCCTTTATTCCCGCCCTCTGAGGAAGATTCTAGCTCTGTCCCTGATTCCATCCAAACGAGTTAAATAGTGACTGACCCGGTCTTTCAAAAGAATTTGACCCGTCACACTTTGAGGCTCGGGATTGTAAACTAGCCAAAAGGGAAAGCCTAATACCCATTATTCCACTTTAACTACCGGCCAGAGTTGATGTTGCTCGAACTTATAGTGTTGTGATTCTTACATATACCGGATTGTCAAGGTATGTTTTGTTTTTGTATGTCTGCCTCTCTTTTTTGCTTCATGTATGACACACCCATAATTAACACTAATGTTGTTTATGAAATAAATGAACAAACAAATATATTATAATGGAGAGGCTCTTCCAACCAGTGAGAATATTAAGCTTCAAGCAAGAGGGAGTGTGAGCACCACGCCATGTCCATGTCCTAGCTTTTAATAAGAGGGGAAAGATGCCAGAGACCTGGTCTCTCATAGCGCTATATTATGCCTTAGTGAAGAAGACATGAACATGTCGACTATAGATCATATGTTTACTATTCTCCAGAGGGGCATTGCTATGCACCACTCTGGACTATTACCCATAATTAAGGAATGGGTCGAGCGGTGGCTGCTAAGATCTTTTGCAGGCTACATGTGTTCCCTAAAGAGTATCCAAAAGAGGGGTGTACTAGCTGGAAGAAATTGGTTAGCAAGCATCTTCAGGTTGTTTTGCTCGGATATTATATATTGCTGTACCGACGAGGTAGTGTACTCAAGTCTGTAATATAAAAAGTCTTTCATAGAAGAGTAAACGAGTATAGCATAAAGGGCAGGACATATGAGACAGCTACTAGTGAACATCAAGCTCTTGTTTTAAGATTACTCGATCCTACCTAGTATAGTGAACAGCAAGCTACACTACTTCAAATCTCTTCTCTCTTCTAAGTTTGCAGTAGTTGAGTCATGCCTTTCTAGCCGCCCAACTATTATAAACAAGGGCTTTCTTTAGGAGATAAATCAGAGACAGACAGAAGAGAGAACAAGAAGCCCCTTCGGTCATAGCTATCGCACGCACCGTCCTTTCGTTATTCCACCTTGAGCCTACTGTAGTTGGGGACCAGATCTGTTTCCATTCCATTTCTATTAGACTCACTGCCTCATAGCAGGATTGTCCCATGAGACCTATTGTCTTATTATACTGGCTCACTGCACTACTTTGGAGGATGGGTTTTTCCGCTTTTTGGTATCAGGTCATTTTTTCTTTTTCTCTTGCACGGGTGGGCTTCTCCGTAGTTTATTATTCATTCGTTAAGTTCTATTTAAGACCCGAGGTTGCTAGAAGGAAGCACTAGGAGGGATGGGTGTGATGATTCCGCTATCAATATCTTAGCAAGTCAACCACACCTGGAGATAGCATAGATACCGTCTGACCCGGGAAAGAAGCTCCTATTTAAGTTGTGACACATTCTTAAGTGGATTATACATAGGAATAGTTCACTCTTTTGCAGGGCTAAGAGAAAGAGCCAATTCATATTACCTGTGAAGAATGGTTATGTTGTCTGCCTCTTGATAACGGACTTATCCAAGGATGAAACCCGTGGGAACTAACAGACTCCCCAACATAAATAGACAGAGAAGCTCCATGGCCCTACACCCACACATATGAGAGACACTTTTTCTTTATATATAAGTGAACTTGAAGACTGAAGAGAAACCTCACAGGAAGAAGACTCACCACATGCAATCCCCCTATGTAAGACATGAAACTGTCTAGCCGGCAAGATGGATATGAATCCAAATGGTCAGCGGTTTCACATGGATGACAGCAGGGTAGAAGATTGCAACATCAGGGGGAACAAAAACTTTTCAGCAACCCTGATTAGTTGTCCAGAATGCAAAAATTAGGGGGAACAAAAACTTTTTCTTGTTAAAATGTTGTAGTGTTTACTTGTTGTTTGTTTCTGCTTGTGCATATGAATGTGTATTAGATGATATACTCCTTACCTCAACACCAGTTGACAAAAGCTACTTCCCAAACCAGTCTTGGCTTGATTTCCATATTCTCAAATGTCCTGGCATTTCAAAACATGAGCCAAGATGCTTATGTAACCAAAACTATTTTGGTAGCTTCTATTGACAAAACTATGGAAAGATATATAATATAATCTCCTTATGTTTTCAAGACAAAACCTTCACTACTCCTACCTCTAGGATTCTCAAAACCTGGTATCAAACTTTTGAATTATACTCTTGGTAGGGATACCAAGGACTCTTACCTTATTCAAACTCCAACCTTTCAAAATTGCCCCTCCTTATCTCAAGCTAAGCTTGATGGTAACCCTAGTAGTAGCTGATTTGTTTGTAAGATGAGTTGCCTTGATCTGTTGTTTGACCTGATTGCTTAGGAGATAGTATGAGCTGCTATAGGAGCTCATCACTAGGATAAAGAGGTTTAAAAATCACCACACCCTAAGCAAGAGTACAAAGCAAGATCTAATCTCTGGATGCTAGGTGATCATCTATAAACCCCTAACCAGATCAGCTCTGAAGTGATCTAATTCTAGAAGCTTCCATGTCAATGAAGACCAATATCAAGCATGGATCCTTCATACTCTTCCCACACTTCAACATGATCCACTTGATGATTCTTGGGTACCTTGCAACCATCCAAAAACATCCCCTCTCATATTCTAGTCAAAATTCCCAAGTCTGCCAAATTTGGCTAAGTCTGGAAAACTATTTCTAGCATCACCTTTTTGGATGTCTCCCTTTCTCAACCCTTGTGCACTTTTGGTAATGATCTTAAACCATCTTGTTAACCATCCTAAGGACTACGAAGGCCCACTCTTTTCCTTGGTTAGATCATCCTCCAACCCACTTGGTCTTGATGTTTTTGCAGGCAACAAAATAACTTCTCCTGCAAATCTAGTCAACATGCCTTATTTGATAGAAGCTCACACCACCATCCAACCTTCTATGGACCAACTATTTGCATGGTTGTGTTCTACTCATATAGGTATATTAATATCTACTTCACTGGTTCCAAGTGGATCCTTGTGCTTCTTAAACCCACAAGGTTTTGAAGGCTAGTTGATAATCTTCTTTGGCAGGCTTATTTTGTTCAAAGTTTGAAATCAATTCTTGGGAAACTCAAATAATACCAAGCTCAAACCTCTATACCATGTTGAGGTACATCACTTGGTCTATCCATCCATCTACCCCATGCCCCAAGGGGAGATCTAAACTCCAAGATACAACCATGTCTTGATGCTATGAAATTAACATCACCCTAGATCCTTAATCTAGGGTATCTCACCCAAAATCAACTTGGAGTCTCCAATACCAAGGTTGCAAATGCTTGCTACACCTTGTCTACATTATCTACCTTGGTCATCAAGATTTATCAAATATTATCCATAATTATTATGGCTCCAAATCTAATTAATCTCTTTAATAGTCAAAATCTCCAAAGCTCATTTCCCAAAGGAAGGTTTGGCTTTTGCCAAAACACTTCCCCAACTCTAAGCACTTCTGAGTCCTATATATCATACCCGATATTTATTATTTCTTTTTTCCCATTTTCTTAAATGACAGAAATGGAATAATAAATGCTTTAAATACTTTTAAGCCCCAATAAATCTTGGGAAAATTCCCCTAAGTGTGTATTCACATTTGGGACCATCTCACAGCAAAAACCATTCTTGTCCAATGTAAAATTTTCAAATGATCTTGGAGAATCTACTTCTGCAGTTAAAGGGATTTAAGTGGACTTAAAGTCCTATGAAAAATCCCAAATAATTCCTGGAGGTGTGCCTTGACCTGAACTACCCACCAGTATCATTCCCCCTTTTTGTCCAATGCAGGTTTTTAGACTTTCTTCATAGCCATTTACTTGATAAAATTTGCCAAGGAGACAAATTCTCAAATCAAAAACCCACAAAACCTTACCATCCTGGTCAAGCAAGCTTCCCCAGCACAACTCACACCCTTACGGTCTTGTGCACTGTAGCTAAGCTACTGTAGCAGCCCCTCTCCCTTGTCCCATGTGCTTGGATGTGAGAAGGAGAGGGATAAAGACAAGCAAAGAGCCAATTAGCTTGCAGCAGCCATTACACCTCTCCTCTGCCCTCAGCACACACCAGAAACCACTCTCCACGCCCATAGTAACAAGCCCCTGGTTTCCCTCCTCTCTCCCATGCCCAATGGACAAGGTCCACCATGAGCCTCCCCTTCGGTTTATAAGGGCCAGAGACTACCCATTCCCTCCTGCTCTCTCATTTCTACCCCTCCCACTCCACTTGCCTCTCCCAAGAGCTCCAGATCCATCCCTACAGCTCGCCCTCGCCATGGAGAAGGAGGATATCTCCTCTCAGCCTCCACCTTCCCCCTCGAGCTACGCCCTCTCTTCCACTCCTCCCTACCCTCATTCTCCTTCAGGGCGTCTACCCTCTTCCTAATATACCTCCCTATGACCTCTGTTTATCGCAAGATCACCGAAGGCCACCGCTCCAGCTCTCGGCCGAGTGGAGCATCTCCTGCAAACCCGACTCTCCCGAGACCCATTCTTCTCTGCAGGAAGCAGCCCTCCACTCCACAGCACCACCGCATCCCCTCCAGAACCTTTGGGTCGACATGCATGCTTCCTCGTGGACTCCCCGGCGAGCTCCGGCGAGCTTCGCTCGGGCGTATTCACGTGAACCGTCTTCTGGCGCCGAGCCCAGCCCTGCCGCCTATCGCCGAAATCGCCACTGTGCACTGCGTCTCCTTGTGCCTCCGCCGACCCTTCTCGAGTCCTCAGGTGAGCACCCCGGTCAAACCCCGCCGCCCCTAGGGTTCCGTCTCTCTGTCGCCGGCGTAAGGTAGGAGATGGCCCGCGGCCGTCGATCCTGACTTGATCGGACGGCCAACGGTGCCCGATACCTCTTCGTCCGTCCCGGGCCACTGAGAGGTGGGCCCCCACGGTCATGCGTTTAAACGCCCACTCGCGTGCCGGTGCTGCGAGTTGGGCCGGCCCATGCGCTGTGCCGCTGGGTCCGCTCAGTTTTGGCCCGTGCGCTTGTTTGAACCCCAATATCTTTTAATCAATATTTTCTTGTTTAGTCTTTCACCTGTTTAGGTTAAATCCAAGATTAAATTGGAAATTACCCCTTTTTTCCCAGATCACAGATTTTAACAACTACCTTAGTGTGTTTTGCAACGTACATAACTGGTCATTTGCCGAAAGTAATTTTCATTATTTATGGGCATTATTTCCATCAAAATGTGTCTATCCCACTAATTAAATTCCTCTGTGAGCTTCACATCTCCAAATGGAATGAAATCAAGTGCCACTGGTAGCTTTGGATTGTTCCCATCTCTTGACCTTGATCGCGTGCCAAGGTGAACAGTAGGTTAGCTTGAGTAAAAGTAACAAAAACAATTAATTTCTGACTTTAGAAAATTCCCTAAACCAAACCTTGGGTCCAATTGAACCATTTCCAATTATCCTGCTTGATATACATCCATATCTAGCAAACCCTAGGAGATCATAATCTATTGAGCCTTGGGTATTTTTCTGTGAATTAAACTATTATCTGCATGGTTTATTCACCTATAATTTCACTACAGTAGTTCTGCTAATCCAAAACTGTTGAATCCAATTTCTACAAAAAGGTATTCTATATACGCATAATGGGTCTTTGTAATCAAACTAAAATCTTATGTAGAATTAATTTGGTGAAAAAGACAAAACAGCTCCAGAACTGCCTTTCGGAATTTCCTGAGGTCATTCTGGTAATTATCATGACATGATTCCAACTCTCAGTGATCAATTACGTCAATCCCTACCTAACCATCCAAGGTAATAATTGTTAGAGCTCCAAAACTTTTCTGGTGAATTATCTCCTAAAACTAGATTCTTTTTCACTATAAAAATCACTATAAATCTTTGGTAGGTGATAAAATAGTGAAACCACTTTTGTTGGTTTCACTTTATCAACACCTATCTGTTGGTATCATTGATACACAATGGTATCATGCTGAATAGTTCTCTGATCCAAAACCCCCTCTTAGGTAGTTCCTCAACAATGAACCCTAAGGCATGTTATTCCTTATCCCCAAGACTATCTCAACCTTCTAATTCCAATCCTCTCAAATCCTACTGAATCCTAATTTGGTAGTATTCAATTTCTTGTTGGCGGTATGGCATTGGTGATGGTATGCCTTGTATTGATTGTACCCCTTTTGTTTGTTGCATCTGTTCCCTATCGACGATAGTTGCGATTATATCGGAGACCAAAAGAAGTGGTTATTATTGAATTATTATTGTTTTCCAAAGAAGAAGTCTAGGGACATATTGCCATATTGTTAAAACTTAGGCATGCCACATTCTTTCTCATAATCCTTGTCCTACTGTCTTACTTATGCATGTTTTATCTACTGTTTATTAAAACTGCATTGTCTATCTATATGATTGATGTATATATATGGTAGTGGTTCGGCTCCTCCGAACTATTACACTTTGTACTATTAAGTACAACCCCCCCTTGATGACACCTACTTGTCCCTAGTAGAATAGATGGTGTCTTACACCACACCCCTTTGGAGACCCCGTTTTAGCCGAAACAAAGCTAGAGGATGGGAAGACCCCGGAAAAAGTTTTACCAAATGTTTTATGATAAAACCTTGGTGAGGTGGGACCTCCCGAGAGATGTTGAGAAAGAAAAAGGTTTTTGCTTTACAAAATGCTGAAGAAAAGCTAGAGAAAAAGGTTTACAAAAACGCACCCGGTTCTTTGCAGTTTAGCTATAACAACTTAACCCCGTGCAACCACATTACTCTCATATGGGACAGGGCTGGATTTGATGTTTGCTTTCTCTGGTATAAGCTGCCTCACAACAACTACAGGGGATCGGGGATCCCTGGAGGGTGGGCCTTCTCCGATAAAGGTCCATGTGGGACATCGACCTAGAGAAGGAACGAAGGGTCTGCTGGCCTCCACGCGTTGCTATGAGCCCCTCATTGAAAGCGCACACTCGAGAAGTGGAAAAAGCACTCCGGTTGGTCCTCGGTACCCGATGTCTCGGTTTTGAGGGGATTAACACTCATAGGGTAGGCACTTATATTGGAGTGGGAATTCAAAGAGTCTTGATCGGTCACTCGACCCACGATCGGTGAAGATCAGGGTAGTGTACCCGGATGGTGTGGGAAAAGTGTACAACCTCTACAGAGTGTAAATCTATTCGAATAGCAGTGTCCGCGGTTAAGGACGGGTTGGACAAAGTTCTGTAGAGCGGTGCTGGTTTTGTTTTCAAATGCACAATCTGAAGGAACTGCTGTGTCACAAGAAAGGGAAACTGCAGTAGACCCCTCTTCTAGATTGCAACCACCCTCTGCTCCTGCTCTAGAGCTATATACCGAGGAACAACTAAGGAGATAACCTCCAATAAATTAAGATACTTTATTCCCATCTACCTCTAATCAAGAAGCTGATCCAGCTGATGGTGAGCTACCCGCACGGTCTGCTTCTCTTCACCCCACACCGGCTGAAGAAGAAGCATCTGAAGCCGAAATAGCAAACACTAGAGCAACACAATGAATTGACTCAATATTGAGTAATCAAATCATGCATTTGTTAGATCATTTAGTGAGAAATAAAATGAGAATAAAGAGACCTCAATATCGACAACAATGACCTAGCAAGTGAAGTAAAGTAAAAGCAAAGTAGAGCCCGGTTGATGTCAAACATTTTCAAATCTTACCCACCATATCCATTCATGCATGTTACTAGATGAAAAGTCAAAAATAAAGCAATGATGGTTTTGAACTTTACAATCGGTTTAGCAACTTCTTCATGCCCCTACGAACAAAATATTTTGACTTTGACAATTGGTTGACGCTGGTTGATATTCGAATAAATATATCGCCGGTAGATACTTGCTTTTCTAATGAGGTAGACACTTTTGCATGTTAAGGTTTCCACTTCAAACCATCCAGATTTACACTTCAATTTCTCGTTGTTGACACGGTTGACATTTGACTTCATTCAAACTGACACTTATGTATCTATCTAGGCGGGCGGGCACTAAACCAAACTCAGGTTGACACAAACTATACAAAAGTCTTAATTAGGGTGTACAGACAACCCGCAACTCTGAACAGAACCGACCCTGACTAGACCTTTTCCCAAGTGACTCCGAATACTGGAAAATCGAAATAAAATTCGATAAGAGCATGCTTCTCAATTTGTGATAACTACTTATTTATGAGTGAGAACTACTTCATGCGAGCACCCTTGGCAGCCTGCTTTTGAGATAGGGAGGCCATGCTCGTATCTATGCTTTTCATCATTGGTCTGGTCTACTTGTACCCCACCCCACAAGGTACATCTTTGACTATCGTGCTTCTTATCTTTACGCTATACATTCAGTTCAGTCAGTCCTAGAGACTTATCCTTCATAAAAAGGTAATCCACCCATATCGGACTTTTCTTCACCTGCCCTCGCGGATTCAATACTGAAAGACTTCTCTTTGCATACCGACCTGCTAATTCCGGGATTTGTTATTCTCAATGACTGGTGGATGCCTCTTTTCTACCTTAGAAATCATGTTTTTTTGTACCTTCTCCTCTCTACACCTTTTTTCCTCCTCGCCGCCCAGAAAGACCTATAGAAGAAGGAAGAATTCAATCCGTATACTCCAAGCACTATAACTACCGCACTTTCCAAGCAACCCGTAAATGAAGAAAGTGCAATTGAAACAATCAAGAACGGAAAAATAATTAGACTCCCTCGTCAATTGTTTGGATTGCTCCTCTACTCTAGTCGTCCTCTTCTATTTTGGGCAGTAGCTCAGCCCGTTCTGGGCCTTCCTTTACTGAATCTATTAGTAGTGGAACCTTTCGACATATGCCTTTATTTAGGCATTGGTTCTAGGTATCTTCAAGGAATTTCAATAGGAGAAGATGCTGGTCTAGCTTTGACTTTGGTGCCTACTTCCTTACTTCTCCTTGCTACTCCTTGAGTACTCTGACTCGGCAGAAGACTTTCCTATTACGTCATCTAGTTTTCTATGACAATGGGAAGTGGACTCAGTTGATGGCTCTACGACTAAGATCCTAACCAATCTGTCACAGGCTTGAATCACCTTCCATTTTTCTTTGTCAAGACAAATGTTCGAGCATGCCATGCTTCAAGCTTAGTGTATATTGATGCCAAATCTAACGATGCTTCCATCTTCGAACTTCTGAAGGGATTTCACATGTGAAGGACAGGTGGATATTTCAGAAAAAAGAAACATAACATAATCATGTGTGTTTCAATGAACAGTAAAAAGGGGCATACCTTGTCATGAGGGGTCATTTGGATGACTTCCATATTTGCTTGAATGATTGCTAAAAGATTCCACTACAAACTTGAACTATCCACGGGAGGCCTGAATTTGTGCTTTTAGCCTCAAAATACCCATTTGATCCTCTTTCTCAATCTCATATAGTGCAATATCAGCTACTGCTTCAGCTTCTTGTAAATTCTGTTGTGCAGATAACACCTGAATTCACAACTTCCAATCACCATTTCAAGACATTCCGTTGCATTTTCAACAGCTACATTCAGTTTACGCGCATTGCCTAATTGGTTCCCACCATAGCTTTACTCAACTGGAAATCCTTTTAATCGAACAAAAAGTTTGTAACCGCTAGGCAGCATCGTCCCCTTCAACCAGAATCATCTAGATTATAGATTTCATAACTACATTTCGCAAGAAGCCCATTCTCTGGAGTCACAATAATAATAACACTATGCGTCGCCTATAGGCTTGCCTTGGATCTTCTTATTTCTCTGAAAAAACTCAGATCGTTCAGATTCTTTACCAGGAGAGTCCCTGTCTTTCGAGCCCTACTCGTGGGAGTTTCTTTATCCATCATTGCTATTGGCATCTTGGCATGAAACAATTCGTTTATATAAACACTTTTGACATAGCAGAATCCCTCTTAGGTTGACCGCCTGTCATCAGACAGTGAGACGTCCGGTTGCTGAGGGATCTTCACTCCTTTCCTGCCATCCATATCCGTGCCCACCCGGGAAGAAAGTTTGTAAGAAATGACTTGTACTTGAGGTAAATGAGAAAGTGAAGAAAATAAATGAGAGAAACAATGAAATGAAGCTATGGCTCGCACTATTGGAGAAGCCACCATAGAATATATCCATAAGCTTCTCAAGCAGTTCTTCTTCCAATTACTTTGTGACGATTTCAACATGAGGAGAAGTGAATGATTTCAATCCAGAAAAGAATCATATCTTCTTTCCCATTTTATGATGAGAATTCTAAGTCGTATGTGTACGGTTATTTTGCGAGTCTAGTATATGCAGGGTTATTTTGTATTGTCTGGTATAAGTATATACACTTGGGATCCATATATAAAACCTGCTGATTTAGCTCCACCATCACTGGATGTATTTAACACCTATCATGCCGATGTTGTGGGTTATAAGAAGGTCACATACCTGATTACTAAGGACATTGTCCAAACAAACTATGGTAGACACCTTTAACAACCATCATTTAATGAAGTAGTAAATTCAAATGACAACAACCTTCATCAATCTGATCACAAAGTGAGTTTTTCATGCTTATGCACTGGTATCATGGTTTTTATGTTGTTAGTAACAAAAACACTTATTACACTTTAAATAGTACTACATAGATACAAGTTTTGCACAATGAATTTATGAACAAAATTCATTTACAAGCTAATGAAAATCAATAGATTTCTAGGTGGAAATTGAACCTATCGTTTAAGGTTAGTAAATACATACTCGGAAATGCTCTTTTGTTAGGAAACTAAAAAGCGCCTAAAAAAGATCGGACTCAAAAAGGGGCAAGTTGAACTATCATCAAAGGTACCACGTCACTTAAAAAGAGGAAAGCGAGGTAGACTAGACTAACGTTGGCACATAAGCATAGTGGAAAAGCTAACCTAGAAAAATCTACCCTAAGAATTTCCTAGATCTTGAGGTAGGCGTAGGAATGAATCCTGGAAGCAAACAGGAAGAATGCAGGAAGAAACTCGCACCATTTAGCCATATTATGGAAAACATTTCCCACATTAACCATGTGGTCCTCCTTATAGGGGAAACCTTAGAGGAAGAAGGCAAACCTTAGAGGCAGAGCAGGTAGAGGCAGAGCCGCGTCCGACAACGAACAAGTAGAGAGTCGGAAGATAGTTGCAGCTAAAGCCAGTAGTAGTTGGAGCTAAAGCAAGAAATAGGTGTTTGGATAGTTGTATTGATAGAGGTTTCTATAAGCCATTGATTTGGGAGACCGAGGGATAGCAACGCTGAACCACACTATTCTTCTGGGGAAAGATGCTCAAGGTAGCCACCCCGAAGAAAGATCAAGTTTCTAGATGATGCTAGACTGTATGAAACAGATGTGCTTACTACAACACTTATCCAATACAGCTCAGATCAAGGGAGGTTCAACTAGATGGCAAGGGAGGAGAAACGATCCAGTAGCATACCCTAGCAAGATTCTAGAAAAGATAGATAAAGTAGATAGACGATACCAGACTAGATGATACTATAGATTGGGATCAAGATGGATATGCCTCTATCTAATCAATTCAGAGTAGATGGTGTTATTCGCCGAAGGGCTATGTTGGTCAGCAGCCAGGATAAAATATATGTGTGAATCCTGGGAAACTGAAACTAGTGCTCTATTCTGCAGGTCATGATATGTTATTCTTGTTCTTGATTCTCTTCTCTGTTCTTGCTGTGGCAATCAATTCTGCTATCATCGAAGATGGTGGGTGGATGTTCTTCTTGTTCTTAGAAGAAGGAGATGCCCGATGGATGGTTAAATATGAGGTCTTACCCATCTATATAGTAGGTAAGACCGAGTAGGAAACGCTTCCTTTGCTCTTATGGGAAACTATCCATGAAGTCAAGTAATCAACTGATAGGGAATATAGATCGATGAAGCGGCACATGGAAAACATGATATAGGCTTACTTCTTACTCCTTTCCAAGAAGAATGTCCCGTAGGATTGTTTAAACGAGATGAGAAATTACCTTTACTTTTAGATTGGACAAGACGGTTGCCAACCCGAAGGCAATGTTGCTATGCTTCTAAGAAGAAAGGAAACCAATGCAAAGAATCAATAAAATCAAGTATAGAGGAGCTCTGCCCTAGAGCGAACTCGAATCAAGTTCATCCAGTGATAGAAGCTGGGAAGAGATATATGCATGTTGATGGGGAAAGTTGGTGCCGAAACTCCCATTAAAGGTCATATAGATGGGATAAGTGGGGAATCTAAAAGGTTAGATAGATGGGTGGATCCATAATGAACCAGGTAAGAGATAGGAAACCAACAGTGGTCTAGGCCGCTTTCCTTGACTTTGAGTTGGATCTCATTCTTCTTCCCGGCAGAAACGGTTCCTAGACACATGGATTCTTTTTCTTCATATCGCTGCCCCATTAGTGCCTATTCCAATGTTCCTCGTGAAATAAAGATATCTGACCCGATGCGTCCTACTCTATTTTATAACCTATTGCTCCATCCTGTCGTCCTGATGATCGATTCCATAGAAATATTCATGATGAATACATCTATTTAGAGGCACTCTGGATCCTTACACATGAGAACTTCTCTCAGTGACTACAACGCCCTTGCTGGCAGACCTATTGACTACTTCCCCATCGATTAAGGTTACTCCGTGCGATTAACTTATGCTTCTAGGGCTGAAGCCTCAAACAACTCTCTACTGGTTCTATTCTGATGGACTGGCCTGATTGCTCGACGACCACCTTATGAAAAGCAGTTCCTTTAATAAACCTTTACTTGAATGATGAAACAAACCAAGCAATAATTGATGGATTGGATAAAGTAGCGAAGAATCAAAAAGGAATGATCAAACGATCAGAGCCGCTCGGATTGTGCTTTCGAGAAAGTTCAAAATAGATTCTTGTTATTGTGGAAGGACGACTATCTCATTGTGCAATGTGATTTACAAAAGTGCGGTCATCGCCAACCTCTAAGATTGACTTGACTTGGACTTCTTCCATGAAATGTTTGACTTTTGATCTTTTGTTCCTATCTATGAACGCGGGAAGACCCCCGTTAAGAAAAGGTATCCTTTCCCTCCCATATCATGTATCTGAATCAGAGTAATTGTATAATATCACCTATGAAGATTTTGATACAAGATCCATGAAACTAACCCCATTCTCCAGATGCAGGCCATAGTCAATTGATATAGACAAGCATTATAGTTTTCTATTAATAAAGATAAGGTGAACATGGCGGCAAAACTACCTTTTGGGAAACCCCGCCCAGAGCTCCCTCACTCTACTCTAGCATCAGAAGACAAGGGAACTTTTCACACCATATATAAGGGCTTGTATTATCTATATTCGTAGCTGAATGGAATTCAGCCATTAAGGAAGAGGTTATTCAGTCGGGGGATTGAAATCTCATCATCTCGTCAAAAAATGGGAAGTCTTGGTTGGTATCTTCATTCGAGTTGGATTCTTCTATACGAAATGAGTTTGAGTTTGGACATAGCCTTGTGCCGCAACTCGAAATGCTTGTGAATTAGCTAGTTTCTACTTTCAACAATTTATTTATCTGCTTCTTCTCCTTTTGCTTTGTTTTTACCCTACATCCACTTTAGCTTCCTTTGCGCAAACCAACACCTATTTGGATTCGCTTGAGAAGAGTGCATTCTTGAGATGCTAAGGGCTGACCAAAGGGTTAACTAAATAATAAGATCTCTTCTTCCTTCTCTTTTATGCTTCAGCGAATCGACTTCTTCTCTATGATGGACATTCCACAGGCATTTCTAGAGTCAGATTCATGTGCAGCCCAAGATAGTACATTGAGGAATAAAACAAAGGAAAAGAAATAGAACGTACCTCCAGCTGTCTTTAAATAAATATCTCAACAGAGGGCGTTAGAGTCGAACCGCTAGCTTTTTGTGGCCATGGGACCGGCTAGGACACCCTCAAACCCCCTTTTATTCTAAACATTGCGATCGGCACTTCTCGTATAAATGGAATGGAATTTCTCGAATTTCACACAGGAGATCATCCTCAACAAGGCCTTGTGGGCTGCTGTTATGTTAGGTGTTTATGAATATGATTGGAAGGGGACTTAGTCCCGATGGATTGGGATATATAAGCTTCTTCTTCCAACTGGATTGAGTCATAGTGCAACGTTACTTCTTGCTGGATTTGGATCGCAATATCAAGTTGCTTTCCTGCAGCACCTACATTGCGACATTTGCACTAACTTTGTTCACTGCTTGGTTTGACTCAGTTGTTCAAGAAAAAGGAAAGATGAATGTTGGCCTTCTACGAGTTGCCTTAGTAAGAAAGTTCCTCCTTCTCGCTATAGAAATGATCTTTAAGACAACCTATCCGTTTCGGTTTTGAAGAAGACAGGAATGAGTCAGTGCCAAGTGTCCCCGGTCGTGATACACTAACCAACCAACTTAACCTATAGCGTTCAATCAAATGAAGTTTTGATTTCCCATATGGAGAAAAAGCTACCTTCAATCCATAGTGCCATCTTTCTCTTAAAATGACATTAGTTATGCTTTCTTCAAGATCGAGATCATCTAAGACCTATGTCTGATCCCGTACAATAGAAGGTTTAGTGAGCACCACAGACCAATCCACCTACTTTGATAGCAAGCCCTCATTCGGGGATAGCCATGTAAAAACACCTGCGCAGAGCTTCGAGAGCAGAGCACTCGGGTGCGATGGGTTGATTGATTCCATAGTAGGTTTCTTAGTTCATCAGGTGTGCTCATGCCTGAAATGCTTTAAACAAGAAGCTAGTCAGAAAAAGGGGCACACAGCTACGTGATTCTAACTGCTCTTGGTTTTCTACGTGGGAGGATAACATATCTTAACGAGGGAGGGCCAAGGCATCCATCGGTCGTAGACTCTAAAGCCCTCTGTTGAGATTTTTTTGCAAGCTAAGACAATGAGGAAGGTAACGTACGGATTCCAATGTCCACTCACTCAGTTCGATCGATCATTCGATAGAATCTCAAAACACAATTGGTCTTCGGCTGCTAATGAATATGGGTATTCTTGGCTCAAGGAGCAGAAAGTCTCTAGTTTTCTCGCACGAGTAGATCATCTTGTTTCCCTAGCCAGAAAAGTCTGATTCAACTGAATATCTAGGGCTATGGTCTATAATGCTACCTCTCTCAATTGAAGTTTATGGGAAAGCTCGAGTCATTGTCATAGCAACAGTCAAACACGAACCGCGCTTTAGTTGTCTACCTTGCCTAACTCACTGAAGTTTGTCTACCTGATCTCTGCTTCATTATCACAGAAATGCCTGCTGAAACAAAGGATTTTGGAGTGGAAGAGCTCAAGTATCATATTATCATGGTGGTTACCATTGCACTATAAAGCAAGATGAGAAAGAAACACGAAGAGGACGTTGAGAGCTATCTTTTAGGACGCTTTGTGCTCTTGTTGCTTATGCGAATTTCCATTTTGGGTGACTATTTGAACCCACACGTAGATCAGTTTATGATTCCAATGTTCTATCAAAGGACTAAGTTGGTCCAGGTAGGGCTACTTCACTTAACGTGGGTGGTGGGTTCTGCGTGAAAAGCAGCTTTTTTAGTGAAGTGAGGAACGAAGTGTTATACCACTACTCAGCCATGGGTAGCCAAGAAGCCCACTTCCTTGGTTGCCGAAAAAACATGCAACGCAAGTCATTTTTCACACACGGATTCACACGTTCTGTCTGGCCATCTGATTGTGGGTGATAGGCAGAGCTAAACCTCAATTTCACTTGCAGTGCTTTGAAGAAGGCCTGCCACATGTTACTTGTGAATATCCAGTTTCTATCAGAGACTATTCACTTTGGCAATCCAGTTATTCCAACTAGAAGATATGAAAAACTAGACTCGAGAAACAATTCCTAGGTGCCTATTCGATTGTTTATCCGGCTTCACATTCCAATCATCAAATCCATTCTATTGGGCAAAGAAAGCCTAAAACCTCACTACGGGCATACAAATGATACATGAAAGGAAAAAGGGAATAGATAGTAAGGACGTACCCCTGCTACCTTCGTAGACCGTCTACAACTTTCTATTTATTTGATACGTCAGCACATTCTCCCTATCTTGCACTAGATTCACTAGATTCTGTAGGTTCCCTTCCATAACTGGATGAAACTAATAGCTAGCCTCTTTAACTAGACTGGGCATGGAGGAAGAAGTGTTTTTAGGCTTTGGTCCTATTTCCTAGATCAAAAGATTGTTGGGGAGTAAAAGTCCTACGCAGTTCAAGTGAGAGAATGAGAGAATCGAGGGAATATTGTCTTTCCAGAATGCTAAGAAGAGGTATAGCTGGGCGGTCAGTTAGAACAAGAGCAGGGAGCCCTACCTATTAGAACTCCACTTAATGCTTTTCTCAATTCGATATGCGTCTTCCTACTTACTGGCTGTTTGCTTTATCACAGAGCTACATCGCCCTTCCTTAACGTCACTGTTCTCAATAGCAATGGTAGACTTTCCTGTTCACCAAATTCATACTAGTTATGATTCAAGTTGTGTCTTTACTGAATTGAACAACGCATGGGAATAGCATGCCTAGTCAAAGACCAATAGCTTTCTTCCCCCGACCCACTATCTTCAGGAAAACCTGGATGTGTGCCTTGCGAAACTGGAGCCAAGGGAAAACTAAATAATAGTTGAAGGTATGTATGTTTGATTTGGGAAGAGAAGACCCTTTACGACAAGCTTGACAAGAAGTTCGTGATTTACTGCACAGTGTTCTTGTTATTAACACATCTCTTGCTTCGGCCTGTCCTGAGACAGATAACTAATAGCATATGTCTATTCAGGTAGTGAAATGCATGGATGCCTCCCACCTATCTCAATCTTAAACAGCTCCCTTTCCTTAACAGAACACTCAACCATATGTTGATTTGACGCGGGTGTGTACAAATGCTAGATACGCAGGTTATCCCCCTTCCGATAGAGGAATATTGATTTGGTCCTATGTAGATGGCGGACGATCGCTATATGTAGATTCAGAATTCTCTGTTGCTATGCTGGGCTTGCTTCTTCTTCTGACGATAGGAATGGAGATTTTCATGTGCCATTGTATTCTTGATCCAATCGTACGACTAGCTTGGAAAAGCCCTTTCTTTTAGTAAAGAAAAAGGTAGACTATTTCAATATAGGTGGATCTCCTGTTTTCCTTGATATTGTTCACCAGTGCCTTCTTGTTCTTGGAATGATGATTGTTGTACTACAACCTTCAATTCATACTTCTCTTCTGATCAAAAGCTACAACTAGAAAATCTATTCTTCTTTGCCGGTGCGAACCCTTCTTTTGAATAACAACCATTGGCAAGACCAGCGAAATCTGAATACTAATCCGAGGAAAGCCCATCCCGTTGCTGTTGTTCCTCGAAATCCTCTACTAGTCATTGGTTTCAAAGAAAAGGTATCTTGTATAGGGGGTCGTTGGCAAGTTAGTGTTTCATTTCGATAGGTGATAGTGGTATACCCAAACCATATGGTATTGGTCTGTGAAAGGAAAGTAAATCAAGTCCATCTTACATGATTTCTTCACTTGCTTGGGCTTAAGCGGTACCAGTACGCAGAGAATAGTTCAATTCTCTTTCTCCACATGACACCCTTGTGTTGTCAAACTAATGAATCCCTCTCCGCCCCTGCCCCGACAAAGCAATAAGCACTAGGGTATCCACCCACCGCCAGTTCGAATAGCCGGTTTCCTCCCCTTCCGCTCAAGCTAAAGTTCTGGGCTACAACTTCTGGTACCGTTTCCGACTCGTCTTCGGATAGCATTCTAAAATCCCTTTCATGCCTTTCCAATACAACTATGATTTTCCCATCGCTTTATCAGCTCATCTCTTTTTCAAAAGGCACTTGCAGTGGGCCTGGGCACTAAGGAACTCTATGGGTGATCTACTAACGGTTGCTATCAAGTACTGTTTCCAATCAAGGAACCATTTCTCTCTAGTCAACCTAGAACATAACGACTAAATAATTGACTGCTAAACTGAAGGAACGATCTCTGTCGAAGATTCTCATTCTGAAGCAGGTGCCTAGCTCTGGAAGTATGGACGGGATCATACCTATTTGAATTGAAGAACATTCTGTAACACTTGTTTTTGAGTGGGGAAGGAAAATAAGCACACAAGCGAACAACCATCTACTCGTCAGTCTGAACTCCCAAGATCAGCCCATCAGTAAGAAAAAGCTTTTGTTTCTGTTCCATCATTCAGTAGTGGAATGGAATAGTTCAATGGTATTGATCGCCCAACCATTGATTGGAATGTCTATCGTGATAAACCGTGTGATTTGAGACTATCTATAGGTATACCAGTGTGATTCTATAAGCTAAGCAGGTGAGGCAAAAAAGAACCTAACCGTCCTCTCTGATTGACTTCATCAGAAGTTTCCTATGGTTTGGTTCTTTAACAAGAGCGGAACATGTCAGGCGATCCTTGGTCAAAAGAGACTCATGAGGTGCGGGAAAGCAAGTGAACAATCGAGTCTTTACTCGAAAGTACTAATTAGATGGGGTGCCTGCCTATTAGTTACCTAACTTGGGTGGAGGATTGATTTCAACTAGAGCTACTACTTCCAATTCCCAATAATCGATTCGATTGCACCCTGTATAGATATCAGTAGCTGATGTCGGTACCAATGATCAGATGTCAGTGAATCGATTCAGAGGCCTATTTGTAAACTAGAGAATTGCCGATAGGGGATCTGCATGATATATCATTCGTTTGACTATTATGGACCAAGGGAAGGTATGGAACTAATTGTTATTGGAACCAATGAATTCGGATTTCCAAGTGGAGGTTTTTTTTCATTCCCTCGCTCTACCCACCTATCTCTATAATGGAGAAGAGAAGGATAAGCAAAGTAGGTGCACTAATATTTATTAATTCATAGTTTTCGAGACTTCATTCTCTTTATCATTTTGACTCTGGGTCCGGTACAGGTTGACACAATAGGTCTTCCAGGCTAGCAAGCACTCCCATCCCAGAGTGTGAAAGCTCTTGGGAGAAGGGAATCGACAACACAACTGGAGCTGCCCTTTCTTTGGTTTAGTAAGAAGCTTCCTCTAGTATGTCGATTTGTAGTACGGTCAGTTCACTCGAATCCACTGACTTCATGCACGGGGACTCGACCATCAATCCTTTCTTGTGACGAGATATGACTGGGTGCTCTGAAACCTCGTTAAAAGGAGGGGTGGTGGGGTAAGGTAATTGAAGTAACTAGCCAGTATTAAGATTAGGCATAAGCATAATAAACTGATGCATCTAAAGACGGTGAATCTAGAATAGAGGCCGGGTGGGGAAGCAAAAGATGCAAGAGAGACTTTTTCTGGGAAGTATATATAGGTCGAGAACGATGTCCTTTCTCGTGCCTAATGCCTAAGCGCTCTGCTACTTTACACTACTCCTTGAACTGGACTTGAGGCTCTCCTAAAAACTATTTTTTTTCCATCTATGTCAAAATCACTTTTCAAAAAAGCACGGTCTCATTCCAAAGGGAAATTCGGGTTTAGTACTTTTTCTACTATATGAAAGTCACTTTTCAAAAAGAATTCTGCTAGATAATTGCTTTGCCGAGGCGCCATTGCTTGTTCGTTATGAGCTCAACTCAATAGAACGGGACTCGTGAAATAGGTGTGACTACTAATCTACGCCCACATTGGATATGGACCGAACTGTCTCACAACAAACCTAGCTCACACACCGCATTAATGATTGTTTCTCACTCAGGAGGCTCTACTTCGAAGTGTTCCGTTGACCAAAGCAAAGGTAGAAGGGGGTATCTTCCCCTCAAAAAGATCTATCCAGATGAGGATGAGGAACTACCGTTGTAGGATCAGAATACTACATTCCTATGTCTAGCCGTCAAAGAAGGTGCCCGAGGAAATGATTATTTATTTCTCTTATGAGTAGGAATCCCTCTAAATATGGCACATGTCGCTAGGAACCTCCAATAGGAAACCTAGGATACGGATTCGATTCTCGAGCAGATAAACAGATCATCTTGTTCCTTTGCAGCTCGTACCTCTAGGAATAGCTCTAGCGTATCCTGTGGTTAAAGAGAGAAATATTTCTCGGAAGCTATTGTTAAGGGGGTAAGTGCACTCGTACTAATGGGAGTGAAAATACTTGGATTTCTTTGCTTTGCCCGGCCTACCTTCGCTTCGTGGAGCCGAAGAGAAGATCAATTGGCTTAGACGTACCATATCTACAACCGGATAATTGATTTGCCGAGGAATAGTATTATTTAATTGATTTGTGTCATGTCCTTGTTGGAAAGAAAGGGAATTGGTGTCTTTGGCCGAGGTGTCGTGACTGTGGGGAAAGGGCCGTGCCCTTCTATGAATGTGGGGATTCCAATTCCTAATCCTAGGCCTCGCTCGTCCCTCGCTTCGTAGGAATAGTACGAATCCTGGTCATCGCTAAAGCTGTTTTGCCAAGCAATCCTTCCGAGAAATCCGATTTAGCGCTGGAGGCTCGTACCTCTATTTACGATATTTTCTTTTGGAGTAGGTGCCTTTTAGGATTAGGATTTGGAAGTACCGTTGTTTCCGTAGAGGAAGCCGAAGTGCACCATTCCTTCGATCAATAGAATAGGTTATTTTCTGGTTGCCGTATAGGGAGCCTTTGTTGGTAGGACCCTGGATAAAAACAAAAGTAACCGGTAAATCTCAATTACTCCAGAGGAGCCTCTAATGACCTTTCCACACCTGTTGAAGGGTCCTGGAAACTCGTAGAATGCGGTTACAACTTGTTTTTATTCATAAATCTAGGGAATCAACCATCAAACTACCACTGCTATGATCCGTCTTTGATTCACCAGCATCAACTATCGGCTAATGGCATTTTGGAAAGTGCTTTGTAAAAGATCTTCAATGGAACGATGTCGAGGAAAGCAAGCTTCCGGGATGCATTCATCTACTTTCGAGCGCTTACTACTTCTACAAAGCGAAGAGAAACTAGTGAAACAGACAGTTGGATCGAGAGAAGGGGCTTTCGAACGAGAGCGAGCAAAAGGTCCCATCTCTTCCATGGGTATAGCCCTCGTGTCGACCACTAGATATTTGGTTCTCCCTGGCAGCTTCCCTTTCTTTAACCAAGCGTTTCCATGCATGCCTCACCATCTACCGAGTTGAGACTTTATCGATATCTTGATGAAGCCGTCTTCGTGTCCCTTGTATTAGATAGCTTAGTCAGTAATGTATGATCCTAATTCAAATGGGAAAGAATTCTTTTAGAAACAATGATTTTCGCTCCACTATTCTGAACTAGAATCTACTTGAACAAGAAAATGTTTATATATGTTGGAAATCCATAAATTGGGTGTTTTCTTGACCTTTTCCGCTATGTTTTGCTTATAAAATAAGTCAATATGGAAATTCCTCCAATGGATTTCTTGTGCTTTTTTGCATTATTGCTGCGTGCAACATAATATCATGTATCATATGCTTTATATAAGAAGATTGATTCTGATTGTCAATTGATATCATCTTACGGTTACATTCCCTTGAATAGTGTTCTTGGCAAAACAGATTAACCAACTCATTCGGGTTGATATGACACAAAAGATCATTCAAGTCCCGCACTTTAAAAAGGAGTCGATTATTCACTGAATCATATACACGCATATTTGAGATATTATTATATCTCATAAGTGGCGAACATTTTAAGTTCAGATTGTGGGGATGTAACAAACTATTCCTTAGTAGACTATATCCGTCATCTATTGAGATTCGTGAAATAAACGTTAATACTCCTTTTTTAATTTTTGACTACTCTTGTTAAACTAGTTAACAAACTATGTACTAACTGTGAACATCTCTCAGATAGACTATTCGTCACACGTGAGTCATCAGTGGTAATGGCTTTCCTAACATGTAGTTGATTAGGTATAACAGGAGAGTCTGAAGTGGGAAATAAATGATTGGCCTTCAAAACGAGTGGTTGATTTGGTCTAACCATAATGAAAGCGACAGAATAAGGGAGCTTGCATTGTTGATATCTCTTCATATAGACAAGTGTTTTGATATGAACAACAATGAACTTCTTTAATTTGAGCATCTGCGGCGGCAGAGGATGGGGATTCTTCTTACCATCTTGGATGGTTATCGTAGTGGAATACAGACGTTTCAAACCACTAATAGTGTGGGATGTTGAAATATTATGAGACATGATGATCGTTTATTTATCCTTTATGAGAATACTAATAACAACTAACGATTTTTACCATTATGAATTGATGAAATATTTTAATCAGTCTTGGTGGTCCTACGCTAAACTAGATAAAGATCATCTAGTCCACTCTAATATCCCACTAGAGATGAACCAGCTGCTCTCATCTAAAGTAACCCTAACCCTACCCTTCTTCAGAGAATCATTCCTCCCCCACTCTCTGCCCTTCTAAAAATAAAATACATTCCTTCGCATTGTGCTTTACTTTAGCTCTTATAGCACTCTTTTCCTTAATGCATGTTGGCTCTAGCACTGTACTCTTTTCTAAATTGACTTCAACATCAACTGAAAAATAAGAATGTCCACGCTGACCAATCAATTTTTGTGGAAGCTCAATCAATGGCCACTACCAACAAGGGGATAATATATTACATAGAACACGCATCTAGCACCCCGAGTCACTACCAGAAAACTCGCGATATAGGAGGTAGATTGCAACCCTCGCTCCACAGCGAGTGAAGAGAAAATCCGCTCCTGAAAGAGCTCTCCTGAGCGACAACAGGAAGAACGAAGTGATAAAAGATCACTGAGTGAATGGGATGCTAGCCGCGTATATTCTTAAGAAAGGGCTGGTGCTATTGCTGATTCCCATCTCCATACCTTTCCCTCTCCGAAGAGGGGACTCTTTGAATCAAGATTCGTTGAAACGTACCTTTATGCAAACCTATTCGTCACCTTCCTTCTAAAGTGGACAATCACTCTTGTTATTGTCCTTAGTCTACTTCGCGAATGTAGTTCTTGTCCCGGGTCCCATAGGGCATTGGCTCAAAGATTTCTTCTAGACGAATACTTCGAGCTGAGTGAATGTTCATCGGAACTGTTATAGTCCGAGAGATTGGATATGATATCCTGGTTTCTCCTACTACGGCAGCCAGCTTCCATCCGTGCACCTTTCTTACCATAAAGCACAAAGGAATGCATACGAGTTTGTTCAACGTGGTTCTAGATCTGGCTCTCGACCTTCACCACCCTTCTTTCTTGCTTTAAGATTCCTTCCCCTACGGCCATAGCCTCAGATGAACACGAAGTTCGAGACAAAGGAAAAAATCAAAGCATTCCATCCGACCCCATTACCGGGATCCGCAGACATTGAACTAGCTGCCCTTGACTGTTACTCGACTAGAGTGCAACTGGTTCTTAGAAAAGGCATCACCCGTGAGTTGTCCGCTGGGGAAAAAAGAAGGGATTTCCAAGATCTATCAGAGGGAATCGAGAAGATCAAACCTTCTCTCACTTCTTCTAGAGTTAAAGCGTACTCAGAGGCCTATGTTGTGAAACTAAAAGCGACGTTTGGATGCCCACGAAGGTGATCCCATTGGTTGACATGGCCACAAAAAGCTAGCGGTTCGACTCTAAAGCCCTCTGTTGAGATATTTATTTAAAGAAATAGAACGTACCTTTCACTTTCACTTTGTTTTTTTCCTTAATCTAAAATGTTTGGCTGGCACTATTGGGTATCGTGGGAGTCTCATCCCTTGGAGGTTAGGGTATTGAATACCCATTGAATAGAAATCTGAATCGAATACAAACGATCAGAAATGTCCGTTCATTCTTCTCAAATGTAAGTGCTTTCTGGCTAAGGCTTGATAGCCGCCTAAAAAGCACACAGGAAAATAAAAGAAATGGATAGGCACGAGCCACTTTAGAGCTCTGGCACCTCTCTTTCTAAGTTATGTTTTTTTACTGTTGTCAATTTCCATTCATTTAGTACGACATCGCTTCACACCTTGCGGTTCTTACACCGCTTGCCTATCGATGTTCTGTTCAAAAAACTCGTACGAGAACTTGTATAGAGAAGGATTTCACGTGGCGTAGCAGTTCTTCCATACCAACTTAGCTGCCCGGCGCTGCTATTGGCATAACAACCGGTACACCATAGGTTGACCCAACCCAGTCCTCTCGTACTAGGGTTGGCTCCTCACAGTTCTCCCTTTAACACCAACGGTAGATAGGAACCGAACTGTCTCACGATGTTCTAAACCCAACTCACGTACCACTTTCATCGGTGAACAACCGAACCCTTGGGACCTTCTTCAACCCAAGGATGTGATGAGTCGACATCGAGGTTCCAAACGACTCCGTCGATAAGAGCTCTTGGGAGTCATCAGCCTATTATCCCTGGCGTACCTTTGATCCGTTGAGCGAGAGCCCTTCCACACGGGACTCCCGGATCACTATGGCTGACTTTTGTCTCTGTTCGACCAGTTGGTCTCAGAGTCAGGCAGGCTTATACCATTACGCTCACGAGCGGAATCAACGCTTGAGCCTACCTTAGCACACCTCCGTTACACTTTCGGAGGCATCCGCCCCAGATAAACTACCCACCTCACAGTGCCCCCCCCTGAATGATCGGTTTGGCGGTTAGGCATCCTTAGATGAAAGAGTGGTCTTTCAGGATTGGTCGTTGTGTGTCACCACCTCCCACCTACCCTACACATTCGATTAAGGTTGTCACTGCGACCGACTATTAAGATCCTCTCGACTATGGCAGGGCGGTTTGCTCTGCTCTCTCGCGACCTCTACTCTAATCAAAAGACTAAAGGCCCCTACGGAAGATGAAAAAGGCGAGGACTGAAATGAGAAAGGAAGGACAAGACGACTTTGGTTCACACGTGAAAGTTCTTCGAAGGTGTCAGCAGGTGCGTGGAGCCGGAGCTTTTTTGTTCGCCCTTAGGCCGAGTGTTCGCCCACTTCAGAGTCTTTGCCTTTAGAGAGAAATTTGTGTCCACCCCGGCAAGAAAACGTATGCGCTAACGCGCAACGGCTTTCCGTTGCTTCAAAACTGAGCCTCTTGATCATTAGAAGATGCATCAAGTTGACTTGTGGGTTCATGTTGATGAGAGTGTGTTGCATTTGCTGCTTGTCCTTCATATGATATTTCATTAGCAGGAGAAGGAGGAGAGACTGGTTGAGTTGACCTTTCATTCTCCTGAACTATAGCAGCTTGTTCAGAGGTGTCTTGTGGTGTTGCTCTAGTGTTTGCTATTTCATCTTTAGATGCTTCTTCTTCAGCCGGTGTGGGGTGAAGAGAAGCAGACTGTGCGGGCAGCTCACCATCAGCTGGATCAGCTTCTTGATTAGAGGTAGATGGGAATAAAGACTCTTAATTTATTGGAGGTGATCTCCTTAGTTGTTCCTTAGTATATAGCTCTAGAGCAGGAGCAGAGGGTGGTGGCAATCTAGAAGAGGGGTCTACTGCAGTTTCCCTTTCTTCTGACTCAGTAGTTCCTTCAGATTGTGCATTTGACTCATGTGCATTGACCTCCTCATGATTATCTAGCTCATTTGCTAGCAACTGTGAGTGTGCAGCTGCAGATATTGATGTTGTTGCTTCAGCTGATATTTAGCTGGATCCTGCACTCTTCATTTAGATGGTCTGATTCATTTCCAAATGGATTAAGATGGATTACGGACAGGAAATGGATTCAGATGGAAATGATTTTGTGAACTTCCCGCTTTTATGAAGCCATAATTGCATCTTTCCTCTATTATAGAAGGCTAACCTATTATATTCAAGTGGTGGCTCATATCCATCTCATTTCCGAGCTCAGTCTCATCAGTACGATAGATTGAATTCACATGCCCACTTATCCCCTCGAGTTGATCTACGAAATCTGGAATCTCCTTTTGAGTGATTTGATTCATAGAAGACAGATGGTTTAGTATGAAAACCTCGTGCCCGTACCATGTGAAAACAATTTCAGGATAATTCCTCGCAAATGGTTTATCAAAAATATATTGAATGACAATATGATTCAGACAAGTGTGGATATCACCTAATGGAGGTGCATGCTCACAATTGAGAGAATTATTACTATGCGTATTGTACATAGGAATGTTTATATAATGTCGTAATAAAACGGTTAGCATTGCTTTCCGATAAAACATGTCATTAACATATTCCCCCATTTTGTTTTTATCAAAATATATAGGTTCCAAAATGATCCGGTGGACACTTTCCACATCCGCTTGATTATTCATAAATTCATAGTGATACTCACGTAATTGAGTGATTTTTTTCAAGCGCTTAGGCATACTAGCACTCCTCATAACAAAGTTCTTAAGTAGTATACTTACCATAGCCATTAATAGAAGAGCATCTTCAGGTCTATACGGTTCATAGACATACACCCTATCGCCTTCGCTATCTTTGACGAGATCAGCGGAAAGCTAAAACTTTGATGATTCTATTGTATTTGAAATCTGGCAACTTTGTCCTCCTGAAATATGATACATTAGCCCGTTTAAACAATTGTAACTCTTCACTTCAAATCTTATCTTGTAATTTCACTTTATTATGTGGAAGAACGCCTTTGATCTTCTAATCATTATTATAGATGGATTCGATTTCCATGGTTATTGCAATTTTCAAGATAGTGAATTCATGTTGGTGTATAGAAAAAGCGAAATATCTTCGAGGTATGAAAATTCCATTAGGAGAGTTATATAATTCCCAATTGACATTTAAATACGTACAATTTCTACTCAAACAATTCAGATATAAAGTGTGATTTATTTGCATGTTCTTTTTTCATTTGCGTTGTGTTCGTTTCTTCAGCAACCGATTTTTTCCATTTTTATAAGGGTGTAGTGTGCTTTAGTTTTTGTCATCAAAGCATGCCTCTGTGAAACATGGGGTTCTATGTATGACATGATATCTCACATGTCAGCGCTCTATTGCTCGTATGATCCTAGAGCCAAACCTGATGTTGATTCTTTGATTATTTTGACATGACGTAATCTTATGCCCCGCTGTTATCCATGTGAAACCGCTGACCATTTGGATTCATATCCATCCTGCCGGCTAGACAATTTCTTGTCTTACATAGGGGGATTGCATGTGGTGAGTCTTCTTCCTGTGAGGTTTCTCTTTACTCTTAAACTTCACTTGTATATAAAGAGAAAGTGGCTCTCATATGTGTGGGTGTAGGTCCGTGGAGCTTCTCTGTCTATATATGTTGGGGAATCTGTTAGCTGCCATGGGTTTCATCCTTGGATGAGTCTGTTATCAAGAGGCAGACAACATAACCATTATTCAAAGGTAATATGAATTGGCTCTTTCTCTTGGCCACTCAAAAGAGTGAACTATTCCTATGTACAATCCACTTAAGAATGTGTCACAACTTAAATAGGAGCTTCTTGCCCGGGTCAGGCGGTATCTACGCTACCTGCAGGTGTGGTTGACTTGTTAAGCTATTGATAGTGGAATCATAATACACATCCCTCCCGGTGCTTCCTTATAGCAACCTCGGGTCTTAAACAGAACTTAACGAATGAATAATAAACTAGGGAGAAGCCCACCCGTGCAAGAGAAAAAGCAAAAATGACCTGATACCAAAAAGGGGAAAAACCCATCCTCCAAAGTAGTGAAGTCAGCCAGTACAATAAGACAATAGGTCTCATGGGCCAAGCCTGCTATTAGGTAGTGAGTCCAATAGAAATGGAATGGAAACAGATCTGGTTCCCAACTACACTAGGGTCAAGGTGGAATAATGAAAGGAGGGTGCGTGCGATAGCTATGACAGAAGGGGCTTCTTGTTCTCACTTCTATTTGTCTCTGATTTATCTCCTAAAGAAAGCCCTTGTTTATAATAGTGGGGCGGCTAGAAAGGCATGACTCAACTGCTGCAAACTTAGAAGAGAGAAGAGATTTGAAGTAGCGTAGCTTGTTGTTCACTACACTAGGTAGGCTCGAGTAATCTTAAAACAATATCTCGCTGTTCACTAGTAGCTATCTCATAGGCCCTGCCCTTTATGCTATCCTCGTTTACTCTTCTATGAAAGACTTTTTATATTACAGACTTGAGTACACCACCTCGTCGGTACAACAATATAAATATCCGAGAAAAACAACCTTAAGATGCTTGCTAACCAATTTCTTCCAGCTAGTACACCCCTCTTTCGGATACTCTTTAGGGAACACATGTAGCCTGCAAAAAATCTTAGAAACCACCGCTCGACTTGTTCCTTAATTATGGGTAATAGTCCAGAGTGGTGCACAGCAATGCCCCTCTGGAGAATAGTAAACATCTGATCTATAGCTGGCAAGTTCCTGGCTTCTTCACTAAGGCACATTACAGCGCTATGAAAGACCAGGTCTATGGCATCTTTCTCCTCTTATTAAAAGCTAGGACATGGACATGGCGTGGTGCTCACACTCCCTCTTGCTTGAAGCTTAATATTCTCACCGGTTGGAAGATCCTCTCCATTATAATCTATTTGTTTGTTCTTCTATTTCATAAACAACATTAGTGTTAATTATGGGTGCGTCATACATGAAGCAAAAAAGAGAGGCAGACATAAAAAAACAAAACATACCTTGACAATCCGGTAGATGTAAGAATCACAACACTATAAGTTCGAGCAGCATCAACTCTGGCTGGTAGTTGAAAGTGGAATAATGGGTATTATGCTTTGCCTTTTGGCTAGTTTTCAATCCTCAGCCTCAAAGCGTGACGGGTCAAATTCTTTTGAAAGACCGGGTCGGTCACTATTTAGCTTGTTTGGATGGAATCAGGGACAGAGCTAAAATCTTCCTCAGAGGGCGGGGATAAAGGGGAAAGTGCTTTCTTGGATTGGCTAGTTCTGTATTAGATCACATCTCCAACTACTAAATCCCCTTCTAACAAAAGAAACAATTGCAGGAGAGTGTGAACAAGAAGTTAGGCCTTAATATTTTATCATAACAAAAGTAGAAAGGCAAGTCGATCAGAGCGGTGGTTGATACAATAGGTCTTTCGGGCTAGCAAGCACTCCAATCCACCTCCCCTCGACCTCTCAAACGGGTCAAACTCGAAAAAACCTTAATCTCAAATCCAAACCTTTAGACCAATTTATCTCCCAGAGCTCCTCATTGGCACTGTTAACCTCTTCTCTGAACCGTCCAGTCAGCACACCAGCTCTTGTCTCAATCACTATTATCTGATTCTTCTTCGATAATCTGTTGCTACATTGTAGATTGAGATCCCGGTATAATTGGCCAAGAGATTCATGTAACAACATAGATTAATCTTCCTGTCAAGCAAGGCGACAGTCAAGGAGTGTTATAAATTATCCAATGGATATTTCCTTCCTCAGATACAGCTCCTCGCCATGATTTTGATCAATCAATTCATCTCAAGATTCCAGTGTGAAAGCATGTTCTTTTGCATTCAGCCTTGTCAAAAAAGTTAGTCTTACTTTTACTCTTGTGATTGAAACTGGTGAAATGGGGGATTTCTGGCAGAAATTAGAACTTGTACATGTGCCAGCGGGAGATACGAAATTCACTGGTTTTTACTCTCAATCCACAGGTGGAGATACCTAGGGTGGGTTTTCATGGCTTATAGTCCCCTGCCGCCGAAGCACGAACTACTTTAAATCGCGGATCGGCAGCTTCCTGCGACATTCCTTCAATGCAAACGTGGTATTTTTATACCATTTGATAGATAGCAAGTAGCTCCTATAACTTGATCGACATGACCCAACCAACTAAACTATTTATTTTGGAAAAGCTAGACCTTTTGAGGAAAGCAGATGCATATAACGAAAGGAAGCTATTAGTTTTTCTTGTACTCGACTCAGCTTTTCTTTACTGGCCGCTTTCATAAGGAAAGAAGAAAATAGGAAAACCACGTGATAAGTTTTAGAGCAACCGATGCCTACCGTCCAACGCTGGCAATACTGGAACTGTATCTCAATAAAGACAGTTTACCAATTCTATATAGATTCGAAACATCTGCTTTTGTTATTATTTTCCTCGATATGTTCGCATAATTCTTTCTCTAGCATAGGCAGTAAAAATGTGAAGTAAGGATTTCCCATATATATGAAACTAAAATGAACCCTCCTCGGCTAAGGTTGAATCATATATAGAAGAAGTGGAAGCAGGAAGTTGAAGGATATCCGTAGTAAATGAGGAATAGGATATGCATGTGAGCTAGCGAAATGGGAATAGCACATTTTCTAGGGTTCATATCAAGCGCTAGCAAATGGAGATTTCTCGGGTCAATCAAATCTGTATCCTCGAGCACTGGGTATGTCCTCTAATGAGGAGCTCCTTGCTTTTTTTAGTTCCATCAATCCAAAGCTTTGGGAGAAGAGGGGATCTGTACCTTCATCTAAAAACTATTCGCCGGTTCCCACACAATCGCTATCGCTGTTCCTACGACGTAGTCAATACGCATTGGAATAATGGAATCTCCTCCACCATAGTAAGAAGCAACGGGTCTACGCCCTGCTTCCTTGTTCGGTTCTAGTTACAGAAACGGTTGAGTTTCGAAATCGAATACCCTTCTTCCTTGTTTTGCAAATTCACCTAGAGCTAGCGAAGCAAGTCCATTTCCTAAGGACGAGCGATGAAGAGCTTTTTATAATGAAATATTGGTGTACGCCCTCCTTTGATTCCCAGAGGAAGAAAAGCGAAGGAAAAGAAATGGCTTGGGCATGAAAGGCTACATCAATTAATACTTCCCCGATAGAAAGGGGGCAGTCTAAGGCGGGACCTATGCACTACTTATGAAGTAATAGAAGAGAGGATTTCTCGTATCTAGTAGAAGTACCACTACCAATGCTAGGCTCCGTAGAAAGGATATCGGCTCCTACGCATCCTACGGATTAGTGAACCTAGGAGAAATGAAATACGAATTATTAGCACTATTAGGGACGAGCTCCTGCTTCCTGGGTTTCCTATCCGATCAGAAATCCTATCCTTCCTAAAACCAATCCAATCCACGAAAAGCATCGTAATGTAACACTTGTGAAAGGCTAGTGTTGTGAATTCAATTGAGTTCAAAAGCACATTCCGTTGCGAGAGATATTCCTTTTATTCATCCCGTATTGTGTGAATGCGTTCACACCTATCCCAAGTGCGTATAGTTATATGGTTAAGTAATCCCTTCCTATGCGAGGTTTATTGTATGAGAGAACATAAGGAAAGGCTTGATACATCCATGTCTAGCTCATGTCGATCTTCGTGTCATTTTTCTTTCATTAGCTCAGTAGGATAGTCCACGTTGCTAGGATGTGTGGTTCTAGTCAGGTCGTGACCCTCGATCAAACCATCCTAGAAATGCCCTCTTCTCAAAACACGTGTTTGACGTACAGATCATTGTCGCGGGGGTGGGATTTGGAATTGGAAGGGTTTACAGCCAAGGAGCGGCAAATAAGTCAATTTCACTTCGACATAGCTGAAGCTCTAGGGGAATAATCTCTTTCTTAAAAATGAAATAATGGACAATGACAAATCCAATTGAAAGGTTCCTCAGAAAACTTTTGGGTATATATCGAGTAATGACGATAGATAGAATGCTAATGAGACAAAGACTGCTAAACTTTTTATTGAAATTTTATTGCTCTCCATATTTAGCGCAATTTATCCTATTTGCAATTTGGGCTTTTCTAGTACTTTTGAGGTTAGTCCTCCCCATTGTATGAGTTTTAGCCCAAATTGAGTCTTTTTTCCTTTTTGCTAATCAATATTCCCCCCGGAGATCCTTGATCCTGTAACTATGGCTCATTTGGAAGGGCTAAACTTCTATCTGAGCCTTTATGAGCAGGATCCGGGGTGGGTTACGTTCATTCAGCAGGAGCTGGATCAAAATACCCCTCTTGAAGACATACCTGGGTGGCTGAAACTCTTCCTAATGGAAGAAAAGCTCTCTTGTATGCGACAAGATCTTATTGGGGAGTTTATTTCTCTTTATCAAAGAGGAGGGGCTTTTCTACCCATCCAGCCCTACTTGGTCAATGAAGCAGTACGTTCCTATCTAACGGCTATTCAAGCAATGGACGATTTCTCTTCTCTTGAAGCGGCTTTACGGGACCTGGAAAAAAACCAAGGTCAATCCCCTTTTCTTCCATGATACCGTAGCTTACAATGTAGAGTTTCTGGATGACCACTCCACATTCCAAAGATTGCTAGAAGAGGACCAAAGAATCCGGTGGGAAGAAATCCCTAGGAGTAAAGCAAGCCTCGAAAGGGCTGAGCATGAGCATGCAATGCTCTTGTTTGAGATGGAGGATCGACGGAGGGGAATTAGTGAAAGTTTGCAGCAGAAGCTAAGTAATAATACCTAGGCTTTTGAATTAACTCTGCGATTTGGAAGACGGAGGAACTGAAAGTAGAAGAATTTATCGAAACTCGGAACCACATGTTCAATCTTTTTTAGCGGTTTCACCAGAAATGTTTATCACTAACGCAACCTTCATTTTGCTCATTCATGGAGTTGTATTTAGTACCTCTAAGAAAGATGATTATCCACCGTTAGTTAGTAATGTGGGTTGGCATGGATTGCTTAGTGTTGCGCGCCTAGGAGGGCAGCGCGCTTGGGATGCGGAGGAGCTATTATCGCCCAGCTTCCTAACCTAATGTAGCCGTACTGCATGGAACCTTAGCATGGTTCAGGACGGCACATGAGTCTGGATGCTATTATGAATGTGCGACCGATAATACCCTACGTAGGTACCTGTGCATGCAAGTGAGGCGTCAGTCGGTCCTAGAAATGGCGGCAGCTAGCGAGGAGTTAACGACTGGACGTGTTGCAACATAGGGATCACCAGGCATCTCTTTTGCTCCATAGGGATATCGGGGGGGGGGGCATAGCACAATTCTTCTTGGAGAAGGGTTTTGGTTTGCCCAGGTGACTGATCCTGCCATAATATACTCCCGCCAACTCTTTTGCACCGGCAACCAAAGTCGAACATACATACGACGATCTTCACGTGTGAAGGGACGGGAGGAAAGAAAGTGCGGTAGATGATAATGTGAAAGGGCGCCGCGTCTGGGAGGGCGGGTTGAATGGATGAGCGAAAGATGACATGGAGAGGGGAATATCCCGAGTCTCAATTTAGACAACTAAATGAACTTCAAGGTGTAGCCGAGGAACTGGGGGACCTTCTCGAGCATAGGATAGGCAATTGAGAGATAGAGTGAGCCTATTCATTATGGGGAATGAATGCTCTGGACCTAATAGTTACCTCATTTTCTTTCTATGGCGCATATTAGCTTAGTAGCGCTCAAATGGCCCTGGTTGGTTTGTTGGGCTTCCTCTCTTGGGCCACTTTCCTGACCTTACTCCCGCAACACTCCCACTCCAAGCTACGTCTGCTGAGAAAGATGCATTGCGATCTCCTCTTCAGTGGATGCACCTTCCCCTCACTATGACCCGAGACGGAAGAGAAAGACTTTGATTTTTCTGCAGGCTTGATTGTAAAGCCAAAGAAAGACGCCCCAAGACAAGGTACAACTGTTGGGAATGGGACATGATCAATAGAACCTGGATGGATCCGGGTTGGGATAGTGGCACCCATTCCTAACCTGTTTTGCAAAGGTTCGCTCATTCTGGAGGTACTAACCACTTAGTGATCGGTCCGCTAGTTCATGCAAATTCGAAAAAGTTATCTCGGACGAGCCACATGCAGGGAAACTTGCACGTGTGGTTCTGGCCGGGCTTTCCTTTGGTATCTAATAAGCTTTCTTCTGTTCGCCGCTGGCGCACCTCTCCTAACTATTGCCCATTTATTCTGGAATCATTTTTTTAGGAGGGACAATTTCACATATTTCTGCCAAATCCTTCTATTATTAAGTACAACTGGTACCATTTCTATGTGTTTCGAATTTTTCAAAAAAGAGAGGTTTGATGCTTCTGAATTCATTGTATTAATTCCACTTCCTACTCGCAATATGCTCTTAATGATCCCAGCTCATGATTTAATTGCCATGTATTTAGCTATTGAGCTTCAAAGTTCATGTTTTATGTGATCGCAGAATCAATAAGAAAGTCTGAATTTTCCACGGAAGCCGGCTCAAAATATTTGATCTTAGGTGCATTTAC
Source organism: Avena eriantha (assembly GCA_910589775.1). NCBI lineage: Eukaryota > Viridiplantae > Streptophyta > Magnoliopsida > Poales > Poaceae > Avena > Avena eriantha. The sequence goes on from OU342740.1 coordinate 129,404,323, forward strand.
CTCTGGAATATTATTGTTCGGGTGCGACTGGACTAGTACCTTTCAATTTTTTGGAAATTCTTTATAGACTTGTAGAGACCCTTTATGTAGTTATAATTCTAGGGAAATCGATCTACTTTCCCCATAGCCCTAAGGTTGCGTCTCGATCTCCTATGCGCGAAAGATAATATACGGGAGACGGGGTCCTATGGTATGGGTCTTCGACCCTTGGTATAATTCCACGACGGAGAGTCCGCTTGGCGTAAAGTGAAGATTGGGGGAATAAAGCGAAATCCCCATCTGGGGTATTCCAAAGGTGTAACCTAGGCAACGAAAAAGGGGCCCGATACTTCAACTAAAGGAGCGACAAGTTGGTTCACCAAACCCCGACCCAGTGTCACACGTTCTCCAGGTCCGAAGGGATCTAGTGCCCAACTACCGACTCCTCCCAGAATTGCGTTATCGGAGCCGAGCCAGGAATAGCCGTTAGTGGACACATCCAATTCAATTCGCTCCGAGCATGGTTTCAATAGTCAAAGCAACTTCGTCACATTCCTGTACCCATCGGACGGTAGCCCTTTCGGGGGTTCCTTAGGGACCGATTCACTTTGCGTAGATTGACTGAACGCAGAAAGCCTTCCACTGGCAGGCGATCGTGTTCTTCACAGGATTTCTCGTTACTCATGTTAGGATTCTCACTTCTGATATCTCCATGTCTTGTCACCAAAAACCTTCCCCGATTGATAGAACGTCCCGCTATTGACACTTGAAAACTTTCAAGGTCTCATCGCTTTGGTGAATCACTTGAGCCCAGAGACATTTTCGGTGCCATGCAGCTAGACCAGTGAGCTATTATGCTTTCTTCAAAGGATGGCTGCTTCGATGCCCACCTCCTGGTTGTCATCACTCGATCACTTCCTTTTTCACTACGTGATTGCTTAGGGACCTTAGCGTACGATATGGGTTATTTCCCTCTCAACTTTGGATCTTAGCACCCAATCAGCCTGTCTGTACTAAGGATGACGACCTGTATTCGGAGTTTCCCTGGGGTTGGTAACGCGAAATGGGGGCCACCCTAGCCCAATGAGTGCTCTACCTCGGGCCATCGACATCATACGCTCTATAGAAATAGTTTTCGCGAAAAACCAGCTATATCCGATCTTGGTTGGCCTTTCACCCCTAGCCACAAGTCATCCTCGTATTTTGCCACATACGTGGGTTCGGTCCTCCAAGGCCTCTTAGAGCTCTCTTCAACCTGCTCATGGCTAGATCAATCGGTTTCGGGTCAAATAGGAAGAACGTAAATCTTCCACCTCTGGAAACCGCCTACACCTAATGGCTTAAGCCGCTGTTCCCATTTCCTCGCTGACCCATCATGCGAAAGGTACGCCGTTAGAGTGAGTGCGCCCGCGCTCCTCTCCTTCGACTATTTGTTCGCATCGGATCTCAGGTTCTCTATTGCACTCCGCGATTAGGGGTTCTTTTCACCTTTCCCTCACGGTACTTGTACGCTATCGGTCATTGAGGAATACTTAGGCTTAGAGGGTGGTCCCCCTTTCTCGTGTAAAAGCGATCATCATTCGAACACGTCGTGTTTTACTGGGAAGGATCGAACCATGGGAACAATGAACGGGGCTATCACCTTCTTTGGCCAGATCTTCCAATCTTTTTAGAAAACCAGTTCACTTCGCGCCCCACCCCGTCATCAGTCTTGTGTTGCCTATGCTTGTGCCCCAAAACGGTTGCTGACTTGGGCACGCTATGGCAACACAGCCTACGCTTGCCGCTTGCTGTTTTTTCCATCATCCAATCCACAACAAATCGAATGAAACCGCTTCGGATTTCTTTTGATGAAAACCCTTGTTCTGCTCTTGCGCGCCCCTACTAACAGGGTCTCGGTTGATTTTCCTTCCTTTAGCTACTCAGATGTTTCAGTTCCCCAAGTTTGAAAAGTCCAAAGAGCACAGACTAGCCATGGAGCTTGGATACGATTTCCTGATAGGAGATCCATGGATCATAGACGCTCTCTCCCCATGGCCTTTCGCCTCTGAAAGCGTCCTTCCTTCTCAATTCTCGGGCATCCATCCAATGCATGATTTTCGATAGCGTCGAACATGAGCGGTAGACTGAACACCCACACAATCTTCATTTGACACTTTCCACCTCTCTTCCTTACTTTTCCAAGACAGAAGAGAAACAAGGATTTTTTACTAGCACGAAACTAAGGTGTTAGTGCATCCGTTTTCTTGCTTGATTTTTATACGATTTTCTGAAGACGGATTTTTTAGCACGAAACTAAGGCGTTAGCGCATCCGTTTTCTTGCTTAATTTTTATATGATTTTCTGAAGTGATATGTCCAACTAAGTAGAAAATGACAGACAGGCTACGCGTGGTATAGGGTTGCTCGTCCCGCCTGGTGTTGAGGGCGCTAAAGTGGAACTCTCACATACATGTTCCTTAGGGAGGCTAGCTCGCCAAATGATACAGTCATCGCTGATGGATCGGCAAGTACTCCATGGTCAGCGGCTATCAGCTAACGTTATGGGTCGTTAGTGATGGTTCATTGCCTATAGTATTGTAATCCGGAATCCAAGTTTTGTGATAACCGTGTTGTTTACTTTCAGTGTTGTTTATTGTTCACAGCTGGATTGAGCTCAGTTGAGAGTGTCATGCTCTGCCAATATCTGTTGCAGGAGTTGTCAGTTTATTTTTTATCTCTATGTCAAGCTTGTGACTTGCATTGTATCAGGTTGGTAACAGCTTGTATCTCGATAGGACTAAATATTTAAGCAGTTAGGTTAGTCTAATGTTCCAAAACATTAGTCAACGAGCTAGGTTGTGTTTGTTCTGGAGAGTTCAGCTAGTCCGAGTGATCTGGGTTATCCTACGTTTTATCCCTGGTTCAATCTTTTTTTCGACTATAGGGGTTTTGTAGCAGCCTAGCAGCATCCGTGTGACAGAGAGTCATATTAAAGATAGGGCTAATGCTTTCCCCTTGAACCCCTTGCAGAAAAAGTAGGAAAATGGACTGAAACTGTTGGATAAGTGGATTTGCAGTATCTCAATAATTAGAACAGCGAATATTCTATCATCCAAACTAAGCTTCCTCAGATCCTAACCCATTGGTCATTATCAAGCCTCCTGAATCTTTTTGTTGACATCTTCGTATTACCATTTATCATTCCATCTATCTGGTTATTGCTTGATGTCTTGGTTGGTATTGAACTATTTAAGTACAAGTGATTTCTTCCTCATTTGCTCCATTTTGATTCTCATTTGCATCTTGTGATGAATGAAGTGAACTTGAGCTCTCTATTGCTTCTATTTTATCTTAGAACACATTTACTAGTATTCGATGAGATTCTGAAAGACCAGAAAGACAAGTGATATGAACTGGTTTTGTATCCACCCACTTTCCTTCGTTATCTTCAACTCTTTCTCTTTTGGTAGAGGAAGGCATTCCCAGTATAAATGATGATTCTTGCTTTCGTATTGTTAATGTTTTCAATTGTACACGTAAGGGGTTTGTGACCACTACCATTTTGGTCAGGGATTTCTCCTCATATTGTTGGAGGTACCATTCTTTGCTAACATGGCTCAGCCTAGAAATGGCTGGGAATTTCTTCTCCAAAATTAAAAAAAAAATGTCTGCCACATTGTTGCTTTCAGCACGTTTTCTAATGCCCCTTCTTTTCTGGATGTCGGCTGGAAGAAGGCCGATAGCACACTAAGTTTACTAATAAGGGGTGCCTTAAATCTATCCTTTCTAGTCTTGTTTATGCAGCGAGGGATAGCAAGGCCTTGTACAAGGGGAGAGAATCAATAATAAAAGGGATGAAGGTTTGAAGCAAAAGAGCAATGGAAGACAACGCTTAAAAAAAAAGTATGAACCATATCCCCACTTGCTTCCTTTAGGAAAGAATAGCGTTATTGACAACCTACTTGAATTGGTATCATGGGCCTATTATCCCCGACTCTGAAAAGCGTTCCTTAAAGTGAAATAAGTGAGATTCGACCTCCAAGAAAGTATTAGTTTGGCTTTCGAGAAATGCAGTACCATCCACTCCAATGTACAATGTACCTTTTTCGTCACCAGTAATTAGTTAGAGGGGGTCTAGGTCAAGGACAAGAGCCAGCAAGAGGTGAGCAGGGGTGTGCTTGTTAGCACAGAGGCTAGAAGTAATACACTTTATCTGTTTTATTTCGGGAAGGTAAGATTGCTAATACGGCACCCAGGATATTACCACTTTATCAAACAAAAAGGAGTAAGCAGCTCGATCAAACCGTTGGGTTGGTGATCAAAGCACGTTCTAACTGCATTTGTAGACTTGAAGATATCTACCCTTTTGGTGGAGTTCTTTTTGCTTTGCTCGACAAGATCAACTACGTTATTTCTCAGGCCTTGGAAGAACTACCTTGGGAAAACGAATCACATCCATTTCGGAAGAATGGGCACGTCTATCTTCTATGCAACAAAGACGAGGATCAGTGCCAAGGCAAGGCCACCATGAGGTACTAGTTTCAGCATTCATTCTGTAGAGGTTCTTTTACCTTTACCACTATCAAGAACATCTGGGGACCCTATTATTACTAAATACTACATGAAACCCCCTTCTTTTGCATTCCACACCCGGTGTACTTTTCTGATCAGGTCCTTCTTGCTATGGCAGAATCTTGCATTTCGAATGATCAAATTGAAATATCGATATCGCTATCTGCTGGAGTCTAAAGTATCTCGGTAAGGGGAAATAAGAGAGTTGTCCGATCGAGATAAAAGAGTCATAGTTTAAGAAGACATATCCAACAAAAATCGCATCAACCGCCGTTTGGAATCTTCTCGACTAACCCATTCAAGATAAGCATACGATAAGAGAAACACCATCTGGGAAGGATCTTGCACCCACACAATAAGTCAATTGAAGCAAAAGTGCAAGTGCGCATACGAATATGACGAAGCCCCCTCTTTCACCTTCACCCGTTGTTGTCTTTTTCCCAAGTACGTGAGGAGCAAAGGATTGGGTACACAGTGGAACTAACAGCTAGCTACTTTAGGCGTTTTCTCGCTCTGTTTTCGATTACAAGATTCTATGAGTTGCCTCCAGATGTCCACTTGTTGGGTCATGAATGAAAAGGATAGCACGGGGAACTCACTTGAAATAGTGAATAAAAGATTGAGTCTAGTCAAGATGCAAAAAGGATTACCCACATCAAGAAGGTAAATTTTCTAAGGCCATAGCTATCTTTCCAATAAAGTATTACGACTCTATGGGCCCTGCGTGCAGGTGGCACAAGTCCTCCCTACACGAGGGTTGCACCAAGGAGATCTTATGTCCCTGTATCTATTCCTTCCATCACATTGAATAAGTTCTAGGACTAAATTTTGATTTCGATAGTGAGAAGGCCATGTGGGAGGCTACCTAATTAGCCATTTCCTTGGCTCCACCGCTTTATTGATCACAAATGTAACATCCCAATTTCAGCAACCCTGATTAGTTTTCCAGAATGCAAAAATCAGGGGGAACAATAACTTTTTCTTATACCTTGGTGTAGTGTTTGCTTGTTGTTTGTTTATGCTTGTGCATGTGAGTATATACCATATGATACTCCTTACCTTAACATCAGTTGACAAAAGATATTTAACAAAACTATCCAGGCTCCTTCTACATATTCTCAAATGTTCTAGCATTTCAAAACCTGAGCCAAGAAGCCTTTGCAAAACAACTATTTTAGTAGTTTTTGTTTCCCTAAACTGTGGAGAGCAACCTATTATAATATCCTTATGTTTTATAGACAGAACCTTCAACCATTCTTATCTCTAGGTTTCCCAAAACCTCTTTTTGTAAGCTTTTGAATTCTACACTTGGTAGAGATACCAAGGACCTTACCTTGTTCAAAATCCAACCTATTCAAAATACCCATCCTTACCTCAAGCTAAGCTTGATGGTAACCCTAGTAGTAGTTGATTTGATTGTAAGGTGAGTTTCCTTGATCTGTTGGTTGACTGGATTGCTTAGAAGTAGTATGAGCTACTCTAAGTGATCATCCACTAGGATCAAGATACTTTAAAATCCCAAACCCTAAGAAAAAGTACAATCTGGATATAATCTCTAGCCACAAGGTGATCATCCAAAACCCTTAACCAGATCCATTCTAAAGTGATCCATTCTAGAAGTTTCCAAGTCAATGAAGACCAATATCAAGCATGGATCTATTCTACTCAATCTACCCTTCAACATCATCCACTTGATGGTTCTTTGATACCTTGAAACCCATCAAAAACATCCCCTCTCATAATCTAGTCAAATTCCTCAAATCTGCCAAATTTGGCCAAGTCTGGAAAACTATTTCCAACATCACCTTTTTGAATGCTTTCCTTTCTCAACCCTTGTGCATTTTTTTAAATGCATCTGAACCATATTGTTAACCATCCTAAGGACTACCAAGGACCACTCTTTACCTTGGTTAGATCATCCTCCAACCTACTTGTTCTTGATAGTTTTGCAGGCAAGAAAATAACTATTCCTACAAATCTAGTCCACATGCCTACTTTGATAGAAGCTCACACCACCATCCCACCTTCTATGGACCAACTATTTGCATGGTTGTGTGATAATAATATAGGTCTATCAATATCTAATTCACTTGTTCCAAGTGGATCTTTATGCTTCTTAAACCCACAAGGTTTTGAAGGCTAGTGGACAATCTGCTTTGGCAGGCTTATTTTATTCAAAGTTTGAACTCAATTCTTGGTGAACTCAATCAAGATCACGCTCAAACCTCTATACCATGTTTATGTACATCACTTGGTCTATCTATCCATCTATGCCATGCCCCAAGAGGAGATCTGAAATCCAAGATACAACCATGTTTTGATGGTATGAAATTAACCTCACCCTAGATCCTTAACCTAGGGTATTTCACCAAAATCAACTTGGATTCTCCAATCCCAAGGTTGCAAATTCTTGCTACACCTTGTCTACATCATCTACCTTGATCACCAAGATTTATCAATAATTCTCCATCATTATTATGGCTCCAAATCTAATTAATCTCTTTAATAGACCAAATCTCCAAAACTTCTTCCATAAAGGAAAGTTTGGTTTTTTGCCAAAGCACATCCCCAACTTATGGCTTAATTGAGATCCATATATCATTCCCTAACTTCCAACTTAAAAAATAAATATTTTTGAAGGGTTTTATTATTTCTTTTTTCCTATTTTCTTAAATGGTAGAAATAGAATAATAATAGTTTTAAATACTTCTAAGCCTCAATAAATCTCTGGAAATTCCCTTAAGTGTGTATTCACATTTTGGACCATCTCTGATCAAAAAACCAACCTGGTCCAATGTAAAAATATCAAATGAGCTTCTAGAAACTACTTCTGCACTTTTTGAATAATTGATCAAAAAATGCACTAAAAATCATCTCAAAAATCTCAATAAATTCCTAGAGGTGTATCTTGACCTCACCTACCCCCAGCACCTTTACCTCATGTTGCTAAGATCAAGATTTGAGACTTCCTTGCTAATCACCAAGAATGACAAAGTGGTATATATGACAACCTTGCCCAAATAGTCCATCAACCCTCATCCAAACTTGCTCTCCACTATTCCTCAACACCAGGACACTCCCCTGGTCGAGCTACTGTACCAATACACTATAGTATCACCTTTCCTTCTTGTCCTTTGTGCTTGGCTTTGAAGGAGACCATGGACATGTCTTGTCTCCACTATTTCTTATTCAATACAACAACCACCTCCAGCCTTTTTTGTATCTCAGCACGACCAGGCCCCTTCCTTACCTCCCTCCACCGCCCAACCTGGCCAATGGGAGAGCCGTGGACCAAACCCTAGCCTAGAATAATCTTAGTCCACCATGAACCCATCTATCCCAAATAAAAAGGGGCAAAAGCAACACCGTGCCTCCCCTGCCCCTCATATGCTTCCTATCGATCCCACCGGCCTCGCCCAGGCACCCCTCTTCCTCCCCTGCCCTGTCCTGCAAGATAGGAGATAAGGAAGGCCTTTCGGCCATTGCCAAACTCAAGCTCGAGGTTGCCTTTTCCCTGCTTCTCCTCCCTTGCATGTGTTCTAGTTAAGTTTACCTACCTCTGACCTACCTCCCCCTGCTCCTCCCTCCGTTGTAGGATCCCTGGAGCCGTCGCCGTCGAGCACGGCCGAGAGGAACCTCTCCGACGAAGCTCCCTCCTCCCGAGTCCTCTACAACGGTAACCACACACCTCCTGCCTTCCCCAGGGCACTAGCACCCACTCTAATATCGCCCTTCCTGTTGTCGACTAATCTTTTCCATGTGCAATTCTACACTATGTTAGAACATTTCTATGAATGCTTCGATCTAAGTGGTCCTATTCTCTGTCCTGTGCTAGGAAGCATTACTCCTCTTTTCATTCCAAATTCTTCAATAAGACCGATACGATTGATTGGTATGTGCGTTTCTCTCATTACTTTTTTGTATCCCCCTTTTCGTCGGATACAATTCGATCCTTCTACGGCCAAATCTCAATTTGTGGAAAGACTTCGATGGCTTCCTTACGAAAACATCCATTTGTATATGGGTATAGATGGTCTTTCATTATTCTTCGTGATATTGATCACATTTCTGATCCCTATTTGCATTTCAGTGGGTTGGTCTGGTATGAGAAGTTTTGGGAAAGAGTATATTACATCATTTCTAATTCGTGAATTTCTAATGATCGATGTGTCCTGCATGCTGGATCCTCTACTATTTTATGTTCTTTCCGAAAGCGTGCCAATCCCTATGTTTTGCACAGCTGAGCATCTTTTATTCGATGGTATCAAGCTTTTCCTCTATAGGGGCCTTGTGCAGTAAACTCCCTACGGGCGGTCCCCCGTCCTCGTAAAGTAGTAAAGGTCCCCGCGAAGCTTTCGGGAAGAGGGGTACTCTTGTGCGTAAGCATAGCATTTCTACTCGAACCACCGAACCACACATATTTTTTTGGTGGGAGGGTACTCCGAGTAGTGCGTACCTCGTAGGACCTCGACCTGCCTACTCAGGTCTTGTATGGATATGCAGGAAGGGGTGCTCCTAGGTGTGTGTAGGGGGTGTGTTTGTTCACGAGAATGGATTCCTCGTCAAGTCATGGGGGGTGTGGACACACTTGCACGAATTCGGGTAATGGCTACAAGGGATATAAATAAAGGAAACTGTACCCGGCCAGGGATGGACGTAAACTCGTAAGCTACCGAGGGTAGGGATAATCGTCCAGGTCTTATTGTTTCAAAAAAAAGTCGCCCCTCCACTGCAGGCAGGTTAGTTCCTCTATCGTTGCCAGAGAGTTCTTGGCGAAGAGAACTTAGGATAAGTTGCTAAAACAAACAGAAGGGAGAAGGTGGAGACATTTCTTTGGCCCCCTTCCAAATAAATGCGGACAGGGTAGAGTTTTTTATGGTCGGGTCCCCTACCACTAGTCCGGCTAGCATTTTTTGGGTAGGAAGCAGGTCGGGCCCGACGGGCGGGCATCTCCTGCTACACAAGCAGCATTGTTCGCCACCACCCAAGAAGCAAAAGATTAGAGACTCAAAGCGGAAAAGACAAGCATAGTGGTCTATTGACAAGGGCCAACGACGAAAGCTTGGGACGGAGCCGTATGATGCGGAAGTCTCACGTACGGTTCCCTGAGAAGGGAGTGGCTACCCACTGGAGCTTTGACCAACTACCACCGGTCAATTCCACTTTGGGGCCACCCCTTACTCTACCATCATTATAGGGGTATGGGGTTCGAGACAAAGAAAGATCAAGGCAGCATATCATTTTTTCCTATATACTTTACTTGGATCCGTTTTTATGCTATTAGCTATTCTGTTGATTCTTCTCCAAACAGGAACCACCGATTTACAAATTTTATTAACCACTGAATTTACTGAGCGGCGGCAAATCCTTCTATGGATTCCTTTTTCGCCTCTTTTGCCGTCAAATTGGCTATGGTACCAGATCATATTTGGTTACCTGAAGCCCATGTAGAGGCTCCTACGGCTGGATCCGTCATCTTGGCTGGAATTTTTTTAAAATTGGGAACCTATGGGTTTTTAAGGTTTCCAATACCCATGTTTCCCGAAGCGACACATTGTTTCACTCCTTTCATTTATATTCTAAGTGCGACTGCAATAATATATACTTCCTTGACCACTTTAAGACAGATCGATCTTAAGAAGATCATTGTCTACTCCTCAGTAGCCCATATGAATTTGGTGACAATGGGTATGTTTATTCAGGCAGCGACCATTATGTCACCTATTTTGAGTTATTGACACACAAGCAAGGCCAAAACATATGTGCCGGGCGTGCGACTATTATTGACACACAAGCAAGACCATTATGTCACCTATTTTGAGTTATTGACACACAAGCAAGACCATTATGTCACCATTATGTCACCTATTTTGAGTTATTGTGGTAGCTATTGTGGCGTAGTTGAAATGAACGAAAAGCGAGATGATTCAAATCAATTGATAGATGGCCTGATCTGTTCTGATAGATCGAAAGGTTTTCTATCAATAATAAGGATTGACATCTTTCTATCTATTGATGATACAATATATCTATCTATTCTGGATCCGTTAGAAAGAAATCGATATGTATCTGATGGAGTCTACATCGTATCTAGAGCGCCCAAGCATTTGGCCAGCTCAGTTCTATTATCCATCGGTCCAATGCACCGTCTCATCTCATAGAGGGAAAAAGCAAATGTAGTTAGTTGTCTTGTTGTTGTTCGCCGCCTCGACACATTCCCAGCATCATCCCACACAGAAAGAAAGAGCGTGGAGCCCCGGCCCGACCTGTATGTCCGTTAACATAAAGCGAGGAGTTGAGCCTGAACTGGCGAACCGAAGTCACTTTCGTAACCATGCTTCCTACAACTAACACGTGTCTAGCGGGAACGCAAAGCGCAAACAAACATGATCTGCTATACCGAATCCCCCGTTGGCCATTGGGGACCTAGTGGTAAGGCTATGATCTGTAGGGGAATGGATCGCTAATTCTTCTATTGGGGATAGGTGCACGAACGACAACTCTAAACATCATACATCCGCCGCCTATACCTACCATTTAGGTGGCACCTGCGAGATCCAGCTAAGGTAAAGAACTTCGTGTCGCGGCTGCTCCACTCCGCTACGGTCTTTTGAACTGAACTTCATTGCCTTCCCGCGCGGGAAACGAATGGGCGTTGTGTCATGGGTCAGTTTTGGGGCGGGGGGCAGAGAGAGACCAGAAGAATGATTCATTTGGATCGGCGAGCCATTTCGCGAATCAAAAGGATGTCTCGCTATCCATATCTATTCTATCTTTGGCAATAAAAAGAAGTCTTTTTTATGGCATGCGGGATGATCGCGCCTAGTGGCCACATATCAGTTGTGCTCAATATGCGGGATTTACGTTGGATCAGATCTTTGCATTTGGACCTAGCGAAAAGGACTCTAAGCCTTCGCACAAACAAGCAAAGTAGAAGCAATACGAGGAAGCGGAGCTGTCGTAGAAGAAGTAGCTTCCCCCGACAATATACAATACAACAGTTTTGACCATGAATCAAAAAGCCCCTAGTTTAATGAGTTCGCTGCTTTCCCCAGGGCGGAGAAGGGCAACTACTTATTGATGGATTGCCTTTCTTTGATATGTGTTCAATTTATTACAATACAAACTACAACTAGATCAAAGCGGAAGGGCCACTCACTATAGAAGCTATAACTAGCCTAGCCCTAGCCAATAGTCTAGTTTAGTAGTCGGCCAAACCCCCATGCTCACGACATGTTCTTGATATTGATTGAGTTGGAGGGTTCAGAGACTACCACGGAATCCATCCATAGTCACCCCGGTGATCTTCGTCACCAAAGCGTCACGACAGTTTCCATTCGGTAGGGACTCCAATGGGGATCAGTCGGAGCATGCAGGAAAGCTCGAAGAGGGAGTCTATGTATATAGCTGGACGTCAGAGGGCCCGTACTACCTTCCTAACCCTTCGCTCCGAGGGACAGTAGAACGGAAAGCGCCTTCTAAACAAATTGGTAGAAGGGAAGGGGCCTATGTATTTGCATGACCCCTGCAGATTTGACCCTACCTACACCCAGAGCCAATCCCCTAGCGGTCCTGCCACCACGCCGTAGAATAGGAGCTCGTGTGGAACCTTGGACTTCTGCCATAACAGCGGCGGAGGGTATCAAAATATTACGGCCGCATAACATAGGGGCCTACACTAAGGTTGGCCAAAATATGGCCACCCGAAGGGCCTGGCGCGCACAATCCTATCCTATCTGAGCCCGTCATTGCATGGACTTCGGACAGCCGTCCGTAGCATCATAAAGAGCACCTCCCTTTCGAGGTACCCAAAGGGAACGGTCTTTATTTGTGTTGTTGTTTGGTCTATCTCAACATGGTCTATAGCACGAAAAACCATTCTTTACAAGATAGGGCCATTCACATAAAAGAAAATCCAAAATCCATTCTTCATGGTCGGGCGCATTTCTCCAAATCCTCCAGGATCACAAGTGGAATGCTAAGCAAGGGTAGGGAGGCTGCAAGCTCCGCGTCGAACAGAAAGAAGAAAGTAGGGGGTGTTTCCGTAGCGCGCCGGCGAGCAAGCATAGGCAACCAAACTAAATAAGGCTACAAAACGAGCTAGCGGTTTTAAGTTGGCTGCCTTTTCTAGCGCGCGTACTCTGCTATGGAGTCGCACGGAACGAGCCTTGTCTTCCCTCCAACAACTAGCTCCCTTTTCTTGTTCCGGTCACCCTTCTCTTGTCGTGGAAGGACTTTTGCCTGTGGTGCGGTCCAACCCGTGGGCGGAGTCGCCCTCATCCCCCATTACCCAGTGCTCCCTATAGTTTCGTTGGGCTTTACCCGTGTGGGATTCTATAAGAGAATGAAGAGCTCTCTCTTTACAATAAAATGTGAACCGCGTGGAGCCCACCCTTTTTTGTTTTCTGTCGCCGCTGGGTGGCCGTATGGGAAACACAGCCCGGTCGCCTCTCGGGAAAGGGGGGTGGGGGATGGGCCTACCTATCCCGAGGGAGCAGCTGAGATGTTCCATATTAAAGGCGAAGGGCAGAGCATCAGTGTGTGATTGTAGTATGTCACGTCGTCTCGTCCTCGCAGCATCGAAGAGTACCTATGCACTATGTTCCGGTTCACTGATAAGGAAGATAGAGTTGGGGTGGGGGTCTACGATGTGATACTATAGTATGCCCCGGGGAGAAAGATGTGCAACTCAAAACGGAAGCAGGAAGCGTGTTGTCAATGTCAGAGGTTACCAGATCTTTGAGACTACCATCGATCCGATAGAGCAGAACAACCAGAAAAAGAAGTGGAGTTAGAAAGTCGTATGATAGGTGGTAACTATCTTGTACGGTTCGGGGGGTAAGAGGCATACTCTGGGGAATATTAGGCTCTATCGAACTTACAAGGAATTGGAGGTAGCATTTTACTTATGTTAAGTCATGGACAGGTTTCTTTAGCCCTTTTTCTATGTGTTGGTGTTCTATATGACCAACATAAGACTCGACTTGTTAGATATTATGGAGGTTTAGTGAGCACCATGCCAAATTTCTCTACCATTTTCTTTTTTTTCACTTTAGCCAATATGAGTTTACCCGGCACTAGCAGCTTTATCGGGAAATTTCTAATCTTAGTAGGATATTTCCAAAGAAATATCTTAGTAGCCACATTAGCTGCGCTTGGGATGATTTTAGGCGTGGCGTATTCCCTTTGGCTCTATAATCGTGTGGTTTCTGTAAATTTAAAACCCGATTTCCTCTATAAATTCTCCGATCTAAATGGCAGAGAAGTTTCCGTATTTCTACCTTTTCTTGTTGAGGGGCGACCATCCGTTGAACTACCAAAAAAGGGTAAACCAATGTGATCATGACATTGTAGGTGCTTGCGATGGGACGGATGCGACTTCCCTCATAAGTAATGGGTGGCATAGCCTATAGCAGAAGTCCCCTTTTTTATCCATTTCTTTATTACCCCAGAGGGGCCCACCCTGGTGGGACCGAGAGAAAGAAAGGACGGGGGGCGACCATGCATGGCACTTCTCGACCGTGTCTCTGAGGGATAGTTGAACGAGCGACTCATGAACGCTGCCGGGTCGGACAAGCCAATAACTCGAACGTGTTCAGCTAGTTTTTTGAGCAAGAATCACAGCGTTACCTTACCTTCACCATGATACGGACTCCAAGTTCTTATGGAAGAGCACGAGGAGTTTCCTTTAATATGATGTTGAGAATGGAAACCAGAAGCACGATTGGGTCTTCGTAGTCCGAGATCATACTTATATATCAGTCACAGTAATGTAAGCATGAGACTTTTTGGTAGTACCGGTGAACCAGATGGCCGCAGCGAGGGAATCTAGGACGGAGGACTTGTAATATCTCTATAGATATGGAAAAAGCAAAAGACCCCTAACGTCAGGGGCTAACCACTCAGCTCACTCAGACCTCGCTGGGCGAGCTAGAGTGGGTGCGAGCTGGAATTGCCATAGCTTACGGTTAGAGCAATAGGAAAGGGCCCAGCAGAGAGAACAATCAAGATAACAAGCGCGGAGCGCACTTGGCAGGCGGCAGGAGCAGCGGGCAAGTGCTTTCTTTGTAGGCCAATAACCCTATGAACCGAGCGGGGCACTCGACGAAAGGGGGCGCGCTGAACAAGTACGCAAAATTGGCCCCACGGAGCTTTCAAAAAGAAAAGCAAGGACCACTACGGGAGGTCGAACCATGGACCGGAGGTAGTAGAACATGATCCGCAGTGGTCAATATTGGATCAAACAATAGGGGACCATAGGACTTACTTTTTTTTCAAGACAATAGGCATTGTTCCCTACCGAGACAAGGGACACTCTCAACAGATTCTCCACGTGCTGGGCATACCATAGTTCTTCCGTGCGTCTTTATCATGGCGGAAACAAAACAAGAGGGAAAGACCCGGCCGACTCGCCCAGGGCTCGAGGGCGAGCCATACGAGAGTGAGTCGAATTCTGTTTACGTTCTCGGTTTGGTTTGGGCCCCTCTCGATATTTTGCGTATAAGGGAAGGGGAAGGAGTCTAAATCAATTGACATTAATGAACCACCATTGATGGACGTTGCACATGACACAAGAAATTTGACTCGATGGTCTGGTGCTAATAGAAGTCGCTTACTCTCCGTGTAGCGAAGGTGCTAGATCCTAAAAGTAAAGGATCTATCAGCCTAGTGTACCAACCACGTGGTACGACGGGCACTCAAAGACCTGGCGAATGAGGGCCCACCTCACCAAAGAGCTCTTATGTCATATGGGAACTCTTGGCTGGAAATAATCCTTATGGTTTTTATATCTGGTTAGAATAATAAGAAAGAATCAAAGTCCGGGGTGGTTGGTGAGCCTAGTGATAGGAGACTATCTATCTTGGTTTGGAGAGCACTTGTTGGGTGTAAGATTCGTTTTTTTGCTAAATGTTACAGCCTAAATGCTGAACTATTGACCCTACTTGTTCGGATGGGTGTTCACCCCAAAGAGTTCCCAGACTACATGCATACATCCCTAAGTAACTTAGTGCAACATGGCAAATTTCATTGAGAGGAATCAATAAAGAAAAGAAATTTTCTCCAGGTGATCAAGTTCATTCCAGCTTCGGTCTGGGCCACGTCTTTGTTTCTTCCTTTGCATCCACTGCTAGATAAGCTGTTCCCGAGCCTGATCCTTATTATATTGAGGTTGTGAACTAATTCCTATGTTTTGACTTTACCACAACATCTGGTAAACCTGATCCTGATTCGGATTCAGTTATGAAACCCGAGCCTTCTTTTTCTTTTCTATTGTGAAAGGAGTAATCGTGTAGTATAATTAGAAACCAGCCTATAAGATAGCCCGACCGACGAACGGTCCTTTTTACAAACCTGAACCCTTTCTTTGACCGGAGCAGAAATGGAGGATATGTTGCATGTTTGGGATGGCCCTCCTCCACCTCTCAGGACCTTATTGTTTGCAGATGTAGCTGGTGTTGGGGTTCCCTTCCCCTCTAGATGGGACAATCTCTTATCTCGTCTTTCCTGAATGATTCTCTCTTTGTCTCCTTTCTTGGGCTCATATCCTAGCCAAATCTCTAATCAGCAGAAGGGAGTTCCACTAGGGCGAATATTCGTCGCAAGTTCTTGCCCAATCCCATGCCTTTCTGATATGGGTTGTTCAACATAAATCTTGCTACCATCTTCGAAGCTTCAGACATCTTTGGCCATAGTGGAACCCTCAGAAACAGAATTATCATTCCAAATTTCGAGTGACTGGAAGGAAGTCTCAATAGCTTCTTCAGCGGCTTCAATATACAGGAATGATCCAGTAGATAGAACAAACTTTCTTTTTTACACTTACCACATGGCCCTCAACAACATACTTGACTCTTTGATGCAGAGAAGACGGGGAAGAACCAGACGTGTGAATCCAAGGCCTTCCAAGTAGCATACTATAAGCCGGGGCATGGGTCTATTATGTGACAATACATTCCACAATGGAAACAGACTGGATGAAATCCCTCATACTCAATCCTTAGACTTGACTAGAGGAATCTCACTATCAGGAACCCCTAATGGATTGGGTGCACTAAATCCGCGAGGGCCATTGCAGTTAGGATTGTGGCCATAAGTGTTGCCATAGCGCTAGAGCCTGCCGGGAGAAAAGAAAGTCTCATGGGTCTCTCTGACTCTTATTAGTGACATAGAGAAGAAGAGAAGATTTTTTCCATTTTAGCAGATAAGATAGTAGAAGCCATTTCCTCCATTCCTGCTTGAGTGCTTTCCTAAAGCAGCCTAAACAGGATCAATAGAATATCACACATGCGCCATTACTATGCCTCACGTTCTAGTTCTAAATGCAAGGAACTTGCACATATTAGTATAATAATAGGAAAGGACCTAGAGCGGTAGATCCGCTCATCCTGGCTTCGAATCCTAGTTCAGTTCCCACGGGAACCTTAGCGTCGCGTGTGTGTTCTCCTCCAAGAAAAATAAAGAGGCACCGAAAGAGTGACAAAGCTCAATCCAAAACATGAAAGTGGAATCACAACTGTCTCATGAAAGAAGGGTCTCAAGAGTGTTTTCATGGTCACTCCAAACTTAGGATTTTTGGCATATACTCTGGAAGAGTAGCTTCCCCTTTCCGTGCGCAGAGGGGATAGATTAAGTATTCATCTGCTAGTAGAAGGCTTGAAGGTTTAGCATAACCCAGAATAACCTGTTGGAGGAATAACCGATGTTAGGTGTCTAGCCTTTAATGCTTGCAAAGTTGCTAGGCAGGGTGATAAGATGAAAAGGGTAGTTATATGCATCTAAATAGGCCTACTTGCCTTAAAACTAGACCCCCTGTGGAAAATCCCACTCCGTCCATAAGACAAACTCAAGGAGGCTGACTTGACCAAGAAGCCAGTCTTGTAATAGTAAAAGCAACCTATCGCGCTAGGTCACCATTCCTTCCAAAGTAGCGCACAACCCATGATATGATATTCTGATATATGGCTAGACTGTCTAGGGCTTCAGCTATACCTATATATAACTACCAACTGGGACAAACTTCTCCCTACACAGAGTATATAATCGGCTACCGTATATTTAGCCCTTGGCATATGACATATAAATGATATTGAACAAACCTAGAAAGACTCTAGAGCCGGATGCGCCACCACTGCTTTAACCAACCGCTTATGTTCTTCGGCATCATCTTTGCATAAAGGCGTGGTTCATCCTCTAAGATAGAAAATACAACAACTTTCTGGGGTCAAGTGCAGGTAGCAAGACATCCTTCGTTACCACGCTGAAACAACAACAATTCCTGCTAAAAAATCTGCTTTCCTAAAAAGTAACGCCTTCCCCACTTGATTCCACTGGTCAAGAACTCTAGAGCTTCATCCGAGATCCTTCCCAAATGAACATCCTAGCCTAGTAACAATATCTTATCTCTTCCCAGTTTAGAAAATAAACAAAATTGCTAAATATCAATTGATGAAGACGATTTTCCTCATGTTTCTATAGTTGTGTTGTTCTACCCACAGCTTATCGATAATGAATTCCTTTCATTTCCAAGATCTCTTGTTTTTAGAAAATGAAAACCAAGTAGAAAAGATAGGTGTAAAGCCTCTGATTCTCCTTTCAAGAACTTAAATGAAAAAATAAGGCGAAAAGCCTTTGCTTCTTCTTTCGATTGGATAGAATCTCATACTCGACTTTAACAACAGGTTTGGTGCTGATGTGTCCAAATCCCATGCTCCTTCTAAGGTTGATTGATGTGTCAAAGACTAATGCTCTTTCAAAGGTTGATAAATGTAAAGTAGTGGCCCAAGAACCCACTACATCTAAGCCCAAGTCCAAACAAAACTAGACCAGAGAATGCTGGAATGAGAATCCTTACCCGTGATGACCATGCATACTTTTCTGACCTATGTAAGCCTTTCCTCGCCTACTTCGTTCTTGCTTTCCGTTTCCTACTATTTTCAAGTTTCAATTTCAAAAGAGAGACATAAAGTGTCAATTTACTTTCTTTTCATAAATTCAATAAATAGTAGTAATTCTTGCTTTTGAAAAAGCATACGAAGACATCCTGCACCAACATTTTCTTTTACGACATATGACATTCCACAAAAAGCTGCAAAGGACATACTTTCGTCGATTCACCAGCATGAATAGCATTTCCTACATCCCCAGCATGGAGTTACATACTCCTTGATCAAGATGACACATTCCTGGTACCACAAACAAGGAAGCTAGCTTTTCTAGCATTGGCAGGCAAAGATAAGTAAGCTAAAAGATAGCAGTCTGAAGACTTGTCTGAAAGCTAAGTGCTTCAAAAGGATTGATTTGCTAGTCTTGGTCAGCTGAGTCAAAAATGAATAGAGATTTGATTTATGCTTAGATTAGTGTTCTCCTCCGTGCCAGTGTTGAGACTTTGAGGCATAGCCCACATGTTGCTAGCGAAGCCGAAAGGTAGTTCTGTCAGGAAATTAGAATATCTCGTCATACCAACTATATGCTTTGTTCATGTCTACCATTTTGTTTATCATAGAGGCGCGCAGCGAAAACATGTCCAAGAAAGGGGTAAGGCTTTCCATAAGTCAGAAAGAAACCTTCTTACTAGCAGGTTGTCCTTTCTTTGCCTATTCATTCTATCTAAGACTGGATTCGTCAGCGCAAGAGTGCAAGATCAGTGACCTCCTACGCACTGCCAGCTTTGGGCATACTAGCTCGCTGCAGAAGAGAATGCAGATAAATAAGGTGAATGTAACATAGGGCATAACACATAGAAAAGCCCTTTTTATCCAAGGTATGATTGTTTTCCTATTGCCTTGTCTTTCTGCTATCTTGAAATAGTAGTTATTGTCTTCCTGGCCAGATTTCGACGAGTGACTCTTGGTTGCGGGGCCAGGGGACCTACTATCTACTTAACCTCTAGGAAAAGAGGGAGGACCAGTCTCTTTCTTTCATCTTTGAACCGAAGACCTTTTTCGGTAATATCCCTGCTGGATAAATAAAAAGTCCTGGTTTAAGACAGAGTGGGATGTAGAAACGGAAGGCGCAAAAGAACTAAGGTATCTAACTAAGTGCATGAGCACATCTTCTTTCTTGCTCAAAAGAACTATCGGGGCGCTAGATCACTCGCAAACAATGCCTTAAGTTAGGAATGTCACTCCTTTCTGACCAATTGTGGAAGGTTGTGAATCCGACTAACCAATCCCTTCTAAGATCATAGAAAATAGGAAACATCAATTGCTCGTGGAAATGACTCATTTTTTTAGAAAGTAGTAACTTAACTCAGTTGGTAGAGCTCTCATACGTTAACCACTAATGAAATCACATAAAGGATAGGTTATGCACCCTTCTCGTTAGTGCGGCAGACGAAACTTCTTGTCACCTTCTTTAAGCCTTTCCTTCAGCTTCCATCGAGAAATATAGATAAGCTTGGAGAAGCGATTAAGGTGTTTCCACTCTTAGGTTGTTCAATATGCGAAGACTGTGTCAATCACTACACCAGTGATATGAAAAGCAAGCATTCTTCTCCAGCTGACGTACCGATGCCTCACTACTACTTAATTAGTGAAAGATACGTTGGGATGTTTTCAATTCTCCATCAAGAGGCGGGCAACTATCTCATTTGACACTCACTAGACTATGGATCGCCTTATATCTCTCTTATGGGACTATTTCCATCTCCTTTACATGCAGCCCCATATTAACAATTAGCCTGGTAGAAAACCATTGCACTAACAAATGGTAAAAAGCAGGCCCCGGATTCCGAAGTACCAGTTAAGAAGGCATAGGAGATTCTTCATATTTATTTGTAGGAGAGAGATGGAAAGGGAGCTGGAGGGATTGATGGATATTATCGAGCTCGAGAAATGCCTATTTTCAGGGTCAATATTTAGGAATGGGTGTATACAATTTGTCGTTAACCTCCGGAGCTCGCTTAGAAGTTTTCTATCAAAGACCGAAGATCGGAGTCGTTAACATTTTTCGCTTAGGCCGAGAGGAAATAAGATTGTTAACCATGCAGAGTAGACATTCGTCTTACCAGTAAAAGTCAGGGTTGAAGTGTTATGCAGACGGATTTATCCAATGAATACTGATACGTACAACAATAAAATAGTGACGATAAATCTGGCAGGTGGAATATTGAATGGTAGGGAAATAACCACCCTTTCTAGCTAACTTCACTAACAACTCTTCTATATGTGGCCACCAGAGCAACACAAATGCATTGATAAGTAGTTTGCCTATCCCCAACCTGGTAATAAGATCGGAGTGAGAGTTCCACCCATAGGTGTATAGTAAGGTCACTTATCTATCTTTATATCAAATAAAACCTTGGCCCCACGGGAAGATTTAGCGGGATAGCTTCTTTTTCACTGAACAGAAGAGAGAGAAATACAGGTGACAAGAAGGTGCAACTCACGTTAAACACGAGCCCGGAAGAAAGAAGTGCCGTGCCAGGAACATGACAATAGGTCGCTTTTATACTGACCACGAGAGTAGTCAGCTAAAGATGGATACACAGGAGAGATACGCGGGGCAGAAGAACCAACTTGAATAGCGGAGAACAGGTAGCTCTGGCATGTGAACTTGTCGAACCATTCAACTATATTGTGTGTCGATTGGCCACATCAACGCATTTCACCTCGGAACTTGTACTTGGAATAGAGCCAACCTTGAGATCCGCCACATCTTCCTTCAAGTCAGAGAGTTGAGATAGAACAGCTTCACCTTTGACCGGTTTGCTGCTTTCCTTTATACACAAGCCCCTATTATTAAGGTATGCAGGTTTTTTCTAGAATGACCAAAGAACAAGAGAAGTTCAATGAGGTGCAAACGCAAGAATTAAAGCAATGAGGACAAGTGCTAGGATAGGATCCCAAAGGATGGCATTCCTATTCAGCAACCTGCAGAAAGGATGGCTTCAAGCAAGAATCTTGATGAACCAGGTATGTCTTCTACTAACAGATATGCTATTTTCAATTCCATTGATTCTGCTAGTCTAGTAAAATCTGTTGTAGATAGTGGTCTAGTGTTGGGCAGTACACGGGAGGAAATTACAGGTCTATAAATTCTATTAAAGCAAGATAACTTGCTCAAGCATTGCTTTATGAAGCTGCTCAGAAAAAGAAGTTAGATGCTCATGAGAAGGAGAAGTCTTCTAGTGTCGAGTTAAGCTCTGATTCAGATAATGAGGATATTACTCAGATCGTTGAAGAGTTAGATAATCACAGTACTTGTATACCAGTTGGTGACAAGAACTCAACAAGCAGAGCTAAGAGGAGGCATAACAAAAAACAGATACCACCATGAAGACACTAATATTGAATGTGAGGTGCCTGGCCAGGTTGAAGGGGCAACCTTCTGAAGTGATAGAGTGGGTGTACATAGTTTGTGTGCAAGAAACTAAGAGAGAACAGTTCTCAGATAAAGAGTTAATGGCAATTGGTGGAAGAAAGCTTTTCAAGTAGTTTTGCAAGCCAGCCAGTGGCAGTAAAGGTGGAATGCTTATTGGAGTCAATCTGGATGTCATGGATGCAGACCTCATTGGGGAGGGTCAATTTCTCCATGGTGTTTGAGTATAGAGGCTATGTGATAATTGTGCTTGGGTGGATGTTTATGGTCCAACCAAACAGTCTTTAAGAGCTATGTTTTTGTCAGAGCTCACTAACTTTGTGCAGAGTGTTCATCTGCCTTTGCGGGACTATTTCGAATTTTCTCATGAAACAATGGAAAAATACATATTAATAGGATGGAAGCTTTTAATGCTTTCATATCTAAAACTAAACTACAGGAACCGTGAAGGATTGGTGGCCTGGACTAACAAACAAGATAGGCCAGTGAGAGAAGTTTTGGATAGAGTTCTGGTTTCTTCAACTTATGAGGATTTATTTCCTAAGTTTTACTATCCCTCTTGCAAGCTGGGTCAGATCATTGTCCTTTACTTCTAGAAAATGGGGAAGATAGGGGCTGCCACTAAGTTTCGTTTTGAATCATCCGCAAGAAGGGTTTAGAGATACGCTGTTACAGAAATGTCCTACAAGAACTGTTGCAAATGTTCCATTCCTGACTATTGGCAACAAGTGTCTCAGGGCTTGAGGAAGTTCTTGAGAGGGTGGAAGGCAAATGATGCTACTGACAACAGAAGAAGTAAATCCAATCTAATTACTGCTATATGTCTGTCATTGATAGCAAAGCTAAAACTACAGAGTGAAATCCTAATGAATGGAGGCTAAGATATGAATTGGAAGCTCAATTGGTCCAAATTTGGGAGATGGAAGAGTTATATTGGCAGAAAAGAGGAGGTGAACAGTAGAGTGGCTGCTACAGGGACACTACTTATTTCCATAAAAATGCAAATGGGAGGAAAATAAAGAATAGCATTTCTATCAAGGAAGATGGTGATAAATCTATACATTCTCCAAAAGAGCTAAGAGAGCATATCACTTCATACTAGAAAGTGGATTTGGGAGAGTAGAGTGAAACAATGTTCACTTATGGCATGATATCTGGGATATCACTAGGTGCTTATCTAATGAAGAAGTTGAGGCCCTCATTCAACCTTTTAGTATGGAGGAAATAGATAAGGTGGTGAAATGCAAATCAGGAACAGAATACCGAGTAAAGGTGGATACAGAGAAAGCAGATAGAAAGCTTTTTTCCTTTCCTTCAGTTTCACTTCCTGAAGGGTAAAAAGTTCGAAGCACCCAATCAAGGGTACTTCTCTCTAGCTTACAGAAACAATCACTTAGGCTGACGATAAGAAGTGTGGTTTTGCCCCATGGTGAGTCAGAAGTTTTCCAATCCATGGGACGGGCCTTAATGAAGCAAGTATAGCAGCGGTATTTACCAAATTGCATTTGCTTATTTCTCTAACATCTCCATTCTTCAGATCCCCACACTTTCATTTTGCAATCAAATACTCCTAACCATGTGGATGAGTATAAGGTTGATATAATGCCCCACCTCTAATCCAAATGGAAAATAGGAGCACAATGCATTTATGAGTTATTGAACACAATGAATTTACGAGTAATTGAATACAATGAATTTACAAGCTGATGAGTTTGCACTCTACTTTGAATACGAACAGGAAACTGATACTAAAGATGTAACATCCCAATTTTAGCAACCCTGATTAGCTATCTAGAATGGAAAAATTAGGGGGAACAAAAACTTTTTTTGGTTCATTGGTGCAATATTTGCTTGTTGTTTGTTTGTGCTTATGCATGTGAGTGTATACCATATGATACTCCTTACCTCACCATCAGTTGACAAAACCTATTTAACAAAACTATCCTGGCTCATTTTACATATTCTCAAATGTTCTGGCATTTCAAAACATGAGCCAAGATGCTTATGTAACCAAAACTATTTTAGTAGCTTCTATTGACAAGACTATGGAGAGATATACAACATAATCTCCTTATGTTCTCAAGACAGAACCTACAACTACTCCTGCCTCTAGGATTCTCAAAACCTTGTATAAATTTTTTGAATTCTACTCTTGGTAGGAATACCAAGGACACTTACCTTATTAAAACTCCAACCTTTCAAAATTGCCCATCCTTACCTCAAGCTAAGCTTGATGGTAACCCTAGTAGTAGTTGATTTGTTTGTAAGGTGAGTTGCCTTGATCTGATGTTGACTTGATTGCTTAGAAGTAGTATGAGATACTCTAGGAGCTCATCCTCTAGGATCAAGAAACTTTAAAATCCCCAAACCCCAAGAAGAATACAAATCTGGATCTGATCTCTAGCTACTAGGGATCATCTACAACCCCTAACCCGACCCCTTCTGAAGTGATCCCTTCTAGAAGCTTCCAAGTCAATGAAGACCAGAATCAAGCAAGGAACCTTCCTACTCAATCTACACTTCAACATCATCCACTTGATTATGCTCTGGTACCTTGCAACCATCAAAATCATCACTACCCACATTCTAGCAAAAACCCTAAGTCTGCCAAATTTGGCTGTCTGGAAAACTATTTCCAACATCACCTTTTTGAATGCCTCCTTTTCCTAGCCCTTGTGCATTTTTTAAAATGCATTTGAACCATATTGTTAACCATCCTAAGGACTACCAAGGCCCACTATTTCCCTTGGTTAGATAATCTTCTAAGACACTTGTTCCTGATGGTTTTGCAGGCAAGAAAATATCTATACCTGCCATTCTAGTCAACTTGCCTGCTTTAACAGAAGCTCACACCACCATCTAACCTTCTATGGACCAACCCTTTGCATGGTTGTGTTCTACTCATATAGGTCTATCAATACCTACTTCACTTTTTCCAAGTTGATCTTTTTGCTTCTTAAACCCACAAGCTTTTGAAGGCTAGTTGATAATCTGCTTTGGCAGGCTTATTTTATTCAAAGTTTGAAAGCATGTCTTGGTGAGCTCAAGCAGGATCAAGATCAAACCTCTACATCATTGCAATCTACATCAGTTGGTATATCCATATATATATCCCATGCCCCAAGGGGAGACTTGAGCTCCAAGATCCAACAAGGTTTTGGTGGCATGAAAACAATCTTACCCAAGATCCTTAAATCTCTAGTTTTCACCAAAATTAATTTGGATTCTCCAATTACAAGGATGTAAATGCGTGCTACATCTTGTCTACATAACCAAACTTGATCATCAAGATTTATCAAATGTTATCCATAATTATTATGGCTCCAAATCTATTTAATTCCTTTAATAGACAAAATCTCCAAAACCCCTTTCCCAATGGAAAGTTTGGTTTTTGTCAACACACTTCCCCAACTTTGGGTTCATTTGAGATCCATATATCATACCCCATCCTCTCACTTCAAAAATAAATATTTTTGAAGAGCTTTAATATTTCTTTTTGCCCTTTTTCCTAAATGGCAGAAATAGAATAATAATTCCTTTAAATACTTTGAAGCCACATTAAATATTGGGAAAATTCCCCTAAGTGTATATTCACATTTGGGACCATCTCACACCAAAAACCAACCTTGTCCAATGTAAAAATATCAAATGAGATTCTAGAAACTACTTCTGCACTTATTGAATATATAGTTTTAAGTGGACTTTAAATCCTTAGGAAAATCTAAAACAAATCCTAGAGAGATGCCTCGACACCATCTACCTACAAGTACCATATCACCACCATGTTCAACATAAATTTTTGAACTTCCTTGACAAGCCTCCATTTGACCAAGTTTGCCAAATCAATCAAGCATTGATCAAAAACCACCCCAACCCCATTGAAACTTGCTCTCCCCTTCTCCAAAGCAACCAGCACCCCTCCCTGGTCGAGGCTACTATAGCATTGCACCCTTTTGTCCTTTAGCTATTGGAGAAAGTGAGAGAGAGAGAGATCAAATCAAGGCCATATCTTGCAAATCTTCCAAGCCGTAGCAGCCACCTCCACTCTCTCTTTGGTCAAGCACCAGGCCCACACGTCCTCCCGGCACCACCCATCTCGACCAACCAGTGACCAGCTCCCTCCCCATCATCTCCTTGCACCAAATCCACCATGGACCAATCCACCTCAAGCTAAATAGGCCAGATCGAGGCCACCCCGCACCTTCCTCTGCCCCTCATTCCACTCCTCCCGCTCCCACTTAACACCCAGAGCTCCCCATCCTCTCCTCTGCTCTGCCTCGCCCAGGAAAAAGGAGGAACTCGCCTCTCGGCCAACCTCCAAGATCTGAGCATAGCTCCTTCCACTCTGCCCCCCTGTCCTTGCATGTGCCATTCCTAAGATCCCCAAGTCCCCCTGAATCCAACTGTGTGCTCATTTTGGCCTAGGACCGTCTCCCCGAGCTGCACCGATGAGCTCGCCTCGGTCGTCGTCGCGCGAGCCAGTTCCAGCCGTAGAACCCCCTACTCCCGCCTATCGTCAAGGTAGTCGTCGTGCATCGCACCCTCTCCGCCGCTCCCCGACTTCTTCTGAGCCCTCAGGTGATCCCTCCGCCGCCGCCGAGCCCGTCTAGGGTTTCCCGCGTCGCTGATGTGTCCGGAGGAGGAGGACGAACGAGGGTCGTCCATCGCCCTCTAATCGGACGACCCCCGTCCCTCCATACCCCTTCGTGGCCCTCACCCGCTGACGCTTGGGCCCTGTTGCCCAGGGATTTGAATCCCCTCCCGCACTCGATGCTACTCAGGTGGGTCGAATTCCCCTCCGTGGCACATTTACCCTCTGGATCGGGCCCGGCTAACCCTGCGTTTTTATTCTTTTTCCCCAGATCTGCTTAGTACATGTCTGGTTTAAATCTTTTTGAAAATGAAAAACACCTCCCAACGCCCAAATCTAAAAATTGGAGTATACCCTCATGTCCTCCTCAACACTCAGTACAGGAAGTGAACCAAATCCTTGTCTGGTTTAACCCTAGTAAAAATAATACCAAAAGGTGTCATTTCTAGTATTTACTCCTTTCTAGGAATTTTATAAACCTAAATGGAATAAATCCAATTATAGCTAGCAGATATTCATTTCTCCCATCTAGGAGCCTTTATCCCATATCCACTTGATTTACATTTTGCCCGTGGCAAAAAGAACAAAAGCAAGCCTTTTCAACCTTTAGAAAATTCCCTAGATCAAACCAAAGTTGGTACTGACCTAATTCAAACTCCCTGTACACCTGCATATCAATATCTATCAAACCCCAAGAGTCCATAATTTTCTAAGCCCATGTGGATTTATCATGAATTAATCTGTTATGGGCTTAGTTAATTCACTAGAAAAATCATCACAGTAACTCTACAACTCCAAAAAGGTTGATTCCAATTTCTACAGAAAGGTATTCTAAATACTTACCATGTGTCCTTGGAATCAAATCAAAGGCTTCTGTATATTTAATATGGTGAAAAAGACAAGTTGTCTACAAAACTGCTTTTAAGAATTTCTTGAAGGCATTCTGATAAATATTTTGACATGATTCCAGCTCCATTTGGATCAGTGCATAAAGCCCTACTGAACCCTCCAATGAAATAATATTTGGAGCTCCAGAACTTTTCTGGTGAGTTATTTCCTAAAACTAGAGCTTTTATCACTAGAAAATTCATAAAAAATTATAGAAAAGTGACAAAATCCTAAAACCACTTTTGTTGGTCTTGTTTTGTCAAAACCTACCTGATGGTATTCTGGTTGCACTTTGATACCATACTTACCCAGGTCTTGGTCCCAAACCCCTTCATTAATGGTTTTGACCTTTTCCCGAATAAAAGAAATCCCACCACTGTAATTAGTGTTTTTGCAATGGTTCTAAACTCAACCACTCAAAACCTACTGAATATTATACTTGTATTGTCCACTTTCTTGCTGTGTGAATGTCCACTTGTATGCGTTGTTTTGACTGTGGTCTTGCTTGTTTGCATGTATACTCGATGATGACAATAGTTCCCTTGTATTGACGCTGAGAAAAAGAGATCTTATTATTATTGGTATTGGTATTATTGGGTATTCTAAGAAGAAGCCCAGGGACATATTCCCATAATGCTGATCATCAGGCAAGCCACCTTCTTGCTCATAAGCCTTGTCCTACTGTTTTACTTATGCATGTTTTACTTATTGTTTATAAAAACTGCATTGTTTACTATATGTTGTTGTATATCTGGTAGTGGCTTGGCTCCTCCAAACCATTACTCAATGGTACTACTAAGTACAATCCTCTCGAGGATACCTACTTGTCCCTAGTATGGTAGATGGTGTAACACACCATACCCCCTTTTGGAAACCATGTTTTAGCCAAAGAAAAGATAGAGGATGGGAAGACCCCAATAAAAGTTTTACCAAATGTTTTATAATAAAATCTTAGTTAGGTGGGACCTCCCAAGAGATGTTGAGAAAGATAAAGGTTTTTGTTTTACAAAATGCTTAAGGAAAGCTGGAGGAAAAAGGTTTACAAAAACGCACCCGGTTCTTTGCAGTTTAGCTATAAACTTAACCATGTGCAACCACATTACTCTGGAATGGGACAGGGCTGGATTTGATGTATGTCTATTCTGGTATAAGCTTCCTCGCAACTACTACAGGGGATGAAACTCCCTACAGGGTGGGCCTTCGCCTAAAGGGTCCATGTGAGACATCGACCTAGAGAAGGAATGAAGGGATTATGAGCCTCCATGCGTTACTATGAGCCCCTCATTCGCACACTCGAGAAGTGGAAAAAGCGCTCAGGTTGGCTGTGAACTATATAGGGCGTCCCGGTGTTGAGGGGAACAACACTCATAGGGTAGGAACTTATATTGGAGTGGGCATCCGAAGAGTCTTGATCGGTTACTCGACCCACGATCGGTGTAGATTAGGGTAGTGTACCCGGATGGTGTGCGTAA
Organism: Avena eriantha; assembly: GCA_910589775.1. Classification (NCBI taxonomy): domain Eukaryota; kingdom Viridiplantae; phylum Streptophyta; class Magnoliopsida; order Poales; family Poaceae; genus Avena; species Avena eriantha. Next base: position 129,433,125 of record OU342740.1, read on the forward strand.
AGTGTGCAACCTCTATAGAGCGTAAATCTATTCTAATAGCCGTGTCCGCGGTCATGGAAGGGTTGGACAAAGTTCTGTAGAGCGGTGTTGGTTTTGTTTTCATAAAGGATTTCTGGAAACGTTTTGGAAACGTTTTGAAAACGTTTTGACCATGGGATGGTCGTAAAGCAGAAAGGTTTTGACCATGGGATGGTTGGAAGGAGGAGAAAGGAGTTTGGTCGTGGGACGATCTGAAGACGGGAATAAATGGGTACCCCAATCCTATTGTTTTCAAAAGGTTTCAAAAATGGTTTACAAAAGTTTTTAACAAAGATATGTAGATGCTATATCTACAAGAGAAACTATTTGAGAAAAGAACCTCTCTTGAAGCCCTCCTACTACCACAGCCATATTTCATATCCTCTTGTTATTATTATTTCCTTGAGGTGGTTTTCTCGGATGATTAATCCGGGGGCCCCACAAAGGATAAAGGGAATAAAGCGATTGATAACAAAGAACCGAGGAGGAGTTAAAAAAGCGAAAAGCACATAAGATAGATGAATATACTATTTATTAGATTTGTTTCTCAATCTTCAATTGGTTAATAGGAAGTGCACACTAGCACGCTTTATATTTCTATACACAAGGGCCCTTAGAAAAGCTTGTTTGGCCGTCTGAAAGCAGATACAGATATCGGGGAGCTATATATCTCTTTAGATGGTCGATCTCGGTTATTTGAATTGATCCTGGCCTATCTCCATAGTGCTCACCCAGAGGGAATTCACTCAGCTCTAGGCCGCATCCATCTGGTTGGCATGTTAAATAATCAAATTCCTTCCTTGGGTCAGATCTCCGTTCCGGGATTCCAGATCAAAATGATCCCAAACAAATGGATTTAGCTTGCCGAAATCATTCGGTCGGTACAACCCAGGAATACATGGACAATGTTATCTTATCAAAAAGAAAGGAAATATTTGTTCAGTAGATCGCCTTGCTTTTCTTTCACATTGGAGTTTAGTGGCAGCAAGAGGCAAGCAACTCTCTTCTGGCAGAAGCTAGCTTTGTTTACACGCTTACCTTTCTCTCCATGAATGTAATGAGCCCTATTTAGTAAGTGGGGCAAGTCAGGCAGTAGATAGCTATTATGAACGGATCTTGCAATTTCATATGCCAGAGTGAACTATTTCATCTTTTTATTGTAATTCAAAAAGCATTGGAAATACACATCATCGATGTGAAAAGACATTTGAAGTGACTCGCACAAGTCCTTTCTTTTTGAATGAGGAAAATAGGCGCATAATCGATTCCGGATTTAAGGTGTCGACTTCCTTTCTTAAGCCAATGCACGCGAGACAGCCGCGCAAGCTCGAGGGCTTTCCCTTTCCTACTCCAACGATGCATCAACAACGGGTACTTACCTATTTACATTCTGTGCTCCTTGAGTTGCAACTCATCCTTATTGTCCTCATGCGCCGCACTTGCCGTCTGAAGCGCCTACTCATTTATTGATAACAGAGGGGACCCTAGGCACATGGAATGGAATTGAATTGATGGAAGCTCAGGATTTGCTTCCTAATCTGCCACTTTAGGAGTTTTCTTTTCCGTAAGCCAATATCGGCCTAGAAGATCGCACAATTAGTGGGGTAACAAAGATCGAACCCTGGGCTACTGTTCCAGTACAAATTTTTACCATTAGAATAGGAAAAGCCGGGTCAAGAGGGAAAAGGAACTGTGGCACTTCACATAAAGAGAAGCTTTGTCTGAGCTGAGAAACGCTCTGGATAAACACCTTCCTCCGAGAAAACACAGACCTATGAATTTGCGTGGCTTAAGAAATAGGAAAAGCACAACCAATTGGGTGGGGTAGGCACAACAGCTTCTCTAAAGCACGACAGCACTGAAGCACATTTCTTGCAGGTTCACATATAATATTTGTAGGGTCACCAGACCTAACGAGTGGAGTCATGGTTCCGCTTGACCTGAAAGAATGGTTGAGATCCCCTAGCCAAATGAAACAGATCGCGCATTCTTTTCCAACTTCAGGTGCACTTTTGGCTGTTAAAGTATCAATTCACCACTTTCCATATGAAAAACTTCACTATCTTGAGCTTGAGCTCGACAAAGACTATTTCTAGGAGATATACGCTGTTTTGCCTCACTTTGATCCAGTTGGTTCCTGAACAGGAAGGGGGATAGGTAGGTGGAGGATGCAACGAAAGGTCTCACTGGCTGGCGCCAGGAGGTGATATTGAAGGAAGAAGTGGTGATTAGAGAAGAATGGCAATACCGTAGATCATTCTGAATTCCATCTTTGAACCCTTCCGCACCCCCTATTTAATAAGTGGAGAGAAATACAAATTTATATCTTGTAAGCGCTAAGAAAGTAAGAGCGACCTAAACCCTATCATTTCTTTTTTAGAGTAAGAAACACCGGTTTTGAAAGAATCAATGGTTTCGTAATCCATTTCCGCTTAGGTCAAGTTTCCTCAACATTATGGGTGAGGTGGAAGACCAGCAGCATCGAGCTCGGTGACAATCAGGTAACAAACAACTCGCAGTCATGTCTCTAAGCAGGGATCATCTGATAGTGTTATGAATATGGTACCTATCCATATTTAATGCAGTCTATAGAGAGATCGGAGAAAGCTAGCACCAGAGCTGGTAGAAGAAAAGACTGGACTGTCGGTACTTGATTTATCTCTCCATGTTTATCTATGTAAATTCGATAGAGATTGTACTGGATTAGAGGAAAAGGGGCTGTTGAGGCTGGTGGATAAGATCAAGCCTTGTCTTTTCCCTTTTAAAAGTGGGCATCCTCTTTGGAAAGTAACTAGACGAGACCTGGTGAAAAAGAAGGGTTGGTTCGGTGAAGTTCGCTATTCTAATTGTGAAGATCAAAATGATGGTTTGGATGAGCAATTGGGAAACACACATGGGGTCATGGACTAATGTTAGATGCATGCATTTCAGATAGAATGTCACACTGGCTCTGTAGTGCCCGGGTAATATAGAAGGAAGGGAACATCGTATGCGAGCTCTCTATAATAATCCTCCTGATTATTGCAAAGGCTCCAACAGAGCAAAGTTGTACAAAAAGAAGTACGCATATTAAAGGTCCCCTTCGAATTCAAATGGCAAGGGTCCCGAATGAAATGATAGAGAAATCCTTGTTATTCATGGAAATAGGATCGGAACAAGAAGGAAGAACACGACAAAGCTGGTTGACAGTTCTGCTCTATCAACTATCCAAGCGGAAGATTTTCTTACAAGGCAGCTAGAATGCTAATTGGATGATTGGGCCGAGGGATAATTAGTTGGTATGGCCTAGCTACCATAATTCCCACTTGAATAGGAGAGTAATGGCGCGACGCGTCCTAAGGTTCGGTGCGTGGCCAGGTTGTATAATTCAAGCTGACACGAGTGGGGCATTCAAGACTAAGGAAACCAATCATGGTATGATTCTATCAATGGTTTTAGCGTGCTGGAACCCGAGTGAGGGTAGGTCGATGAGAGATTGTACACAAAGACTACCTAAGCCAGTCCTGGCGCTAAGAATTGATTGAGCAAAAGAAGTTTTGTAAGCTGCTATCATAGCATTCCCTCAATAAGGTATTTTAAGGTTGTTTTCACCTTTGTTAGAAGGCCACTACTCTTTTCCAAAGGTCCATGAGTCGAATCAGTAAGATTTCATCTTAAAGATTTCTCACCACAGTGGCGTGCTATTTCATTGTTTTGTTATCTTGCTGGGCTATATTTTAGCTATCTAAGTCATCAAACAAAGAAGCCAAGGACTGGTCAAAAGAGAGGAGGGACTTTGTGAATAGAATCCACTCATTCCAAATGCCCCACCTCTATCAAATTGGTATTGATCTCGAAGGAAAATAAGAGAGTTTTGTTTTGCCACAATGAGTAAACAACTAGTTTGATTTTGAAAAGGCCCATTTTCACAAGGAAAGTCGTATGAAGGCAAATTGGACAAGGGAAAAGCTTTCAACCTCGTTTCAGTTGATTTCTACCAATGAACCTTCCCTAAATACATGTATTTCTCCTTCCAATTCACCTTCGTGTTCCCCAGCGGAGTATTCAACCAATCCATTCCTATCACCATGTCATAGGCAACCAGTGGGAACAGCCTCAGTTTACCTTCAAATTCCACTCCTTGCACCTTCCAGGTACCCCCTCCGAGACACTTCTTTACTGATTATGTTCTGACCATTAGCAACCATAACCACTATGGGAAATGTTTGTACCAGCTTGGCTTTGATTTCTTAATCTAAAGTTTCCTTCCCTCGGAAACCAGCAATTCCCAGATGAGAAATCCTATTTCCAGCTCCTCTAGTTTTCTTAAATCGGGACTTTTTATTTATCCAGCAGGGATATTACCAAAAAATATCCCCCGTTCAAAGCCGAAAGAAAGAGACTGGTCCTCTCTCTTTGCCTAACGGTTAAGTAGATAGTAGGTCCCCCTGGCCCCACAACCAAGATTCACTCGTTGAAAGCTAACCAGGAAGACAATAAGTGCTATTTCAAGATAGCAGAAAGAAAAGGAAATAGGAAAACAATCATACCTTGGATAAAAAGGGCTTTTCTATGTGTTATTCCCTACGTTACATTCACCTTATTTATTTGCATTCTCTTCCGTAGCGAGCTAGTATGCCCAAAGCTGGCAGTGCGTAGGAGGTCACCAATCGAGCACTCTTGCACCGATGAATCCAGTCTTAGATAGAATGAATAGGCGAAGAAAGGACAACCTGCTAGTAAGAAGGTTTCTTTCTGACTTATGGAAAGCCTTACCTCTTTCTTGGACACGTTTTCGCTGCGCACCTCTATGATAAACGAAATGGTAGACATGAACAAAGCATATAGTTGGTATGACAAGATATTCTTCTTTCCCGACAGAACTAGCTTTTGGCTTCGCTAAAAACACCTAGGCTATGCCTCAAAGTCTCAACACTGGCCCGGAGGAGAACACTAATCTACGCATAAATCAAATCTCTGTTCATTTTTGATTCAACCGACCGAGACTAACAGATCAATCATTTTGAAATACTTAGCTTTTAGACAAGTCTTCAGACTGCCATGTTTTAGCTTACTTACCATTGCCTGCCAATGCTAGAAAAGCTAGCTTCCTTGTTTGTGGTACCAGGAATGTGTCATCTTGATCAAGGAGTCTGGAACTCCATGCTGGGGATGTAGGAAATGTTATTCGTGTTGGTGAATCAACGAAACTATGTCCTTTGCAGCTTTTTGTGCAATGTCATATGTCGTAAAAGAAAATGTTGGTGCGGGATGTCTTCGTATGCTTTTTTAAAAGCAAGAATTACTACTATTTCTTGACTTTATGAAAAGAAAGTAAATTGACACTTTATGTCTATCTTTTGAAATTGAAACTTGAAAATAGTAGGAAACAGAAAACAAGAACGAAGTAGGCGAGGAGAGGAAGACATAGGTCAGAAAAGTATCCATGGTCGTCACGGGTAAGGATTCTCATTCCAGCATTCTTGGGTCTAGTTTTGTTTGGACTTGGGCTTAGATGTAATGGGTTCTTGGGCCACTACTTTACCTTTATCAACCTTAGAAGGAGCATTAGTCTTTGACACATCAATCAACCTTAGAACATGGGATTTGGACACATCAGCACCAAACCTGTTGTTGAAGTCGAGTATGAGATTCTATCCAATCGAAAGAAGAAGCAAAGGCTTTTCGCCTTATCTTTGCATTTAAGTTCTCGAAAGGAGAATCGGAGGCTTTACACCTATATTTTCTACTTGCTTTTCATTTTATAAAAACAAGGGATCTAGGAAATGAAAGGAATTCATTATCGATAAGCTGTGGGTAGAGCAGCACAACGATAGAAACATGAGGAAAATCGTCTTCATCAATTGATATTTAGCAATTTTGTCTATTTTCTAGGTTGGGAAGAGATAAGATATTGTTACTGGGCTAGGATGTTCATTTGGGAAGGATCTCGGATGAAGCTCCAGAGTTCTTGACCAGCGGAGTCAAGTGGAGAAGGCGTTACTTGATAGGAAAGCATATTTTTTTAACAGGAATTGTTGTTGTTTCAGCGTGGTAACGAAGGATGCCTTTCTACCTGCACTTGACCCTGGAAAGTTGTGGTGTTTTTTATCTTAGAGGATGAACCACGCCTTTATTCAAAGGCGATGCCGAAGAACATAAGCCGTTGTTTAAACAAGTGGCGGCGCATCTGCCTCCAGAGTCTTTCTAGGTTTGTTCAATATCATTTATATGTCATATGCCAAGGGCTAAATATACGGTAGCTGATTATAGACTCCGCGTAGGGCAAAGTTTGTCCCAGTTGGTTGTTATATAAAGGTATAGCTGGAGCCCTAGACAGTCTAGCCGTATATCAGAATATCATATCATGGGTTCTGGGCTACTCTGGAAGGAGTGGTGACCTAGCGTGATAGGTTGCTTTTAGTATTACAAGACTGGCTTCCTGGTCAAGTCAGCCGCCTTGAGTTTGTCTTACGGACGGAGTGGGCTTTTCCCTAGGAGGTCTAGTTTTAAGGCAAGTAGGCCTATTGAGATGCATATAACTACCTTTTTCATCTTATCACCCCGCCTAGTGACATTGCAAGCATTAAAGGCTAGGCACCTAACATCGGTTACTCCTCCAACAGGTTATTCTGGGTTACGCTAAACCTTCAAGCCTTCTACTAGCAGATGAATACTTAATCTATCCCCTCTGCGCATGGAAAGGGAAAGGTACTCTTCCAGAGTATATGCCCAAAATCTTATGTTTGGAGTGACCATGAACACACTGCTTGAGACCCTTCTTTCGTGAGATAGTTGTGATTCCGCTTTTATGTTTTGGATTGAGCTTTGTCACTCTTTCTATACCTCTTTATTTTTCTTGGAGGACAACACACACGCGGCGTTAAGGTTCCCGTGGCAACTGAACTAGGATTCGAAGATAGGATGAGCGGATCTACCGCTCCAGGTCCTTTCCTATTCTTATACTAATATGTGCAAGTTCCTTGCGTTTAGAACTAGAACGGGAGGCATAGTAATGGCGCATGTGTCATATTCTATTGATCCTGTTTAGGCTGCTTTAGGAAAGCACTCAAGCAGGAATGGAGAAAATGTCTTCTGCTGCTATCTTATCTGCTAAAATGGAAAAAATCTTCTCTTCTTCTCTATGTCACTAATCAGAGTCGGAGAGACCCACGAGACTTTCTTTTCTCTTGGCAGGCTCTAGCGCTACGACAACAATTATGGCTACAATCCTAACTGCAATGGCCCTCGCAGATTTAGTGCACCCAATCCATTTGTGGTTCCTGATAGTGAGATTCCTCTAGTCAAGTCTAAGGATTTAGTATGAGGGATTTCATCCAGTCTGTTTCCATTACGGAATGTATGGTCACAGAATAGACTCATGCCCCGGCTTATAGTATGCTGCTTGGAAGGCCTTGGATTCACACGTCTAGTGCTCCCCCATCTTCTCTGCATCAAAGCGTCAAGTATGTTGTTGAGGGCCATTTGGTAACTGTAAAAAAGAAAGTTTGTTCTATCTGTTGGATCATTCCTGTATATTGAAGCCCCTAAAGAAACTATTGAGACTTCCTTCCAGTCACTTGAAATTTGGAATGCTAATTCTGTTTCTGAGGGTTCCACTATGCCCAAAGATGTCTGAAGCTTCAAAGATGGTAGAAAGCTTTATGCTGAACAGCCCATATAAAAAAGGCAAGGGATCGGGCAAGAACTTGCAACGAATATTCGCCCTAGTGGAACTCCCTTCTGCTGAAGAGAGATTCGGGCTAGGATATGAGCGCAAGAAAGGAGACAAAGAGAGAATCATTCAGGAAAGAAGAGATAAGCGATTGACCCATCTAGAGGGGAAGGGAACCCCAACAACAGCTACATCTGCAAACAATAAGGTCCTAAGAGGTGGAGGAGAGCCATCCCAAACATGCAACATATCCTCCATTTCTGCTCCGGTCAAAGAAAGGGTTCAGATTTGTAAAAAGGAATGTTCGCCGGTCGGGCTATCTTATAGGCTGGTTTCTCATGATACTACATGATTACGCCTTTCACAATAGAAAAGAAAAGAAAGGCTCGGGTTTCATAACTGAATCCGAATCGGGATCATATTTAGCAGATGTTGTGGTAAAGTCAAAAGATAGGAATTAGTTCACAACCTCAATATAATAAGAATCGGGATCGGGAACAGCTTATCTAGTAGTGGATGCAAAGGAAGAAAGCAAAGACATGGCCCAGACCAAAGCTGAAAGGAACTTGATCACCCGGATAAGATTTCTTTTCTTTGTTGATTCCTCTCAATGAAATTTGCCATGTTGCACTAAGTTACGTACGGATGTATGCATGCAGTCCGGGAACACTTTGGGGTGAACACCCATCCGAACAAGTAGGGTCAATAGTTCAGCATTTAGGCCGTAACATTTAGCAAAAAACGAATCTTAAACCCAACAAGTGCTCTCCGAACCAAGATATATAGTCTCCTATCACTAGGCTCACCAACCAACCTAGACTTTGATTCTTTCTTATTATTCTAACCAGATATAAAAACCATAAGGATTGTTTCCAGCCAAGAGTTCCCATATGACATAAGCGCTCTTGGGTGAGGTGGGCCCTCATTCGCCAGGTCTTTGAGTGCCCATCGTACCACGTGGTTGGTACACTAGGCTGGTAGATACTTTACTTTCAGGATCTGGCACCTTTGCTAGACTGAGAGTAAGGGACTTCTATTAGCACCGGACCATCGAGTCGAATTTCTCGTGTCATGTGCAACGTCCATCAATGGTGGTTCATTAATGTCCATAGATTTAGACTCCTTCCCCCTTCCCTTATACGCAAAAGATCGAGAGGGGCCCGAACTAAACCGAGAACATAAACAGAATTCGACTCACTCTCGTATGGCTCGCCCTCGAGCCCTAGGCCAGTCGGCCGGGTCTTTCCCTCTTTTCTGTTTCCGCCACAATAAAGACGCACGAAGAACTATGGTATGCCCAGCGTGTGGAGGATCCGTTGAGAGTGTCCCTTGTCTCGGTAGGGAACAATACCTATTGTCTTGAAAAAAAGAGTAAGTGCTACGGTCCCCTATTGTTTGATCCAATATTGACCGGTGCGGATCATGTTCTACTAACTCCGGTCCGTGGTTCGACCTCCAGTAGTGGTCCTTGTTTTTCTTTTTGAATGCTCTGCGGGGCCAATATAGCGTACTTTCTCAGCGTGCCCCCCTTTCGTCGAGTGTCCCACCCGGTCCACAGGGTTGTTGGCCTACCAAGCAAGCACTTGCCCGCTGCTCCTGGCGCCTGCCAAGTGGGCTCCGCGCTCGTTATCCTAACTGTTCTCTCTGCTGGGCCCTTTCCTATTGCTCTAACCATAAGCTATGGCAATTCCAGCTCGCACCCACTCTGGCCCACCCAGCGAGGCCTGAGTGAGCTCAGTGGTCAGCCCCTGACGTTAGGGGTCTTTCGCTTTTGCCAGATCTATAGAGATATTACGAGTCCTCCCTCCCAGATTCCCTCGCCACGGCCATCTGGTTCATCGGTACTACCAAAAAGTCTCATGCTTACGTTATTGTGACTAATATATAAGTATGATCCAGGACTACAAAGACCCAGTCATGCTTCTGGTTTCTATTCTCATTATCATATTGAAGGAAACTCCTCGTGCTGTGCCATAAGAACTTGGAGTCCATATCATGGTGAAGGTAAGGTAACACTGTGATTCTTGCTCAAAAAACTGGCCAAACACGTTCGAGTTATTGGCTCGTCCGACCCGGTAGCATTCATGAGTCGCTCGTTCAACTATCCCTTGGAGACACGGTCGAGAAGTGCCATGCATGGTCGCCCCCCCCCCCCCCCCCCCCCCCCCCCCCGTCCTTTCTTTCTCTCGGTCCAACCAGGGTGGGCCCCTCTAGGGTAATAAAGAAATGGATAAAAAAGGGGACTTATGCTACTGGCTATGCCACCCATTACTTATGAGGGAAGTCGCATCCGTCCCATCGCAAGCACCTACAATGTCATGATCACATTGGTTTACCCTTTTTTGGTAGTTCAACGGCTAGTCGCCCCTCCAACAAGAAAAGGTAGAAATATGGAAACTTCTTTGCCATTTAGATCAGAGAATTTATAGAGGAAATCGTGTTTTAAATTTCTAGAAACCACACGATTATATAGCCAAAGGGAATATGCCACGCCTAAAATCATCCCAAGTGTAGTTAATGTGGCTACTAAGCCATTTCTTTGGAAAGCTCCTACTAAGATTAGAAATTCCCCAATAAATGTGCTAGTGCCGGGTAAACTCATATTGGCTAAAGTGAAAAAGAAGAAAATGGTAGAGAAATTTGGCATGGTGCTCGCTAAACCTCCATAATATCTAACAAGTCGAGTCTTATGTCGGTCATATAGAACACTAACACATAGAAAAAGGGCTGAAGAAACCAGTCCATGACTTAACATAAGTAAAATGCTACCTGCAATTCCCTATATGTTCGATAGAGCCTAATATTCCCCCCAGAGTACGCTGCTTACCCCCCGAACCGTACAAGATAGTTACCATCTATCATACGGCTTTCAAACTCCACTTCTTTTTCTGGTTGTTCCGCTCTGTCGGATCGACGGTAGTCTCAGAGATCTAGTAATCTCCAACATTTTTGACAACACGCTTCCTTCTTCCGTTTTGAGATGCGCATCTTTCTCCTTGAGGCATACTATAGTATCACATCGTAGACCCCCACCCCAACTCTATCTTCCTTATCAGTGAACCGGAACATAGTGCATAGGTACTCTTCGATGCTGCGAGGATGAGACGAGGTGACATACTATGATCAGACACTGAAGTTCTGCCCTTCGGCTTTAATATGGAACCTCTCAGCTACTCCCTCGGGATAGGTAGACCCATCCCCCACCCCCCTTTCTCGAGAGGCGGCCGGGCTGTGTTTCCCCTGCGGCCACCCAGTGGCGGCAGAAAACAAAAAAGGGTGGGCTCCGCTTGGTTCGCGTTTTATTGTAAAGAGAGAGCTTTTCATTCTCTTATAGAAGCCCACGCGGATAAAGCCCAGTGAAACTCTAGGGAGCACTAAGCAATGGGGGGATGAGGGCAACTCCGCCCACGGGTTGGACCACACCACAAGCAAAAGTCCTTCAACGGTAAGAGAAAGGTGACCGGAACAAGCAAAGGGAGCTAGTCATTGGAGGGAAGACAAGGCTCGTTCGGTGCAACTCCACAGAAGAGTACGCGCGCTAGAAAAGGCAGGCAGCTTAAAAACGCTACCTAGTTTTGTGCCCTTATTTAGTTTGGTTGCCTACGCTTGCTCTCCGGCGTGCTACGGCAACACCCCATGCTTGCTTATTTCTGTTCGACGTGGAGCTTGCAGCCTCCCCACCCTTGTTTAGCGTTCCACTTGTGATCCTGGAGGATTTGGAGAAATGCGCCCGACCATGAAGAATGGATTTTGGATTTTCTTTTATGTGAACGACCCTATCTTGTAAAGAATGGTTTTTCATGCTATAGACCATGTTGAGATAGACTAAACAACAACACAAATAAAGACCGTTCCATTTGGGTACCTCGAAAGGGAGGTGCTCTTTATGATGCTACGGACGGCTGTTTGAAGTGCATGCAATGATGGGCTCGGATAGGATAGGATTGTGCATGCCGGGCCCTTCAGGTGTCCATATTTCGGGCGACCTTAAGGTAGGCCGCTATGTTATGCGGCTGTAATATTTTGATACCCTCTACTACTGTTACGCCAGAAATCCAAGGTTCCACAAGAGCTCATGTTCTGCGGCGTGGTGGCAGGACCGCTAGGGGATTGGCTCCGGGTGTAGGTAGGGTCAAATCCGCAGGGGTCATGCAAATACATAGGCCCCTTCCCTTCTGCCGAGTTGTTTAGAAGGCGCTTTCCGTTCTACGGTCCCTCGAAGTGAAGGGTTAGGCAGGTAGTACGGGAGAATATCATTTTGCGGCCCGAAAGTTGGGGTGGCCAGGCAACGCGGTACCCGAGTTCCCTGAAATCAGCCATGATGACTACAGTTGGCGTGCCAAATACTCAAACGGTATTTTTGGCACGAATTCAACTTTACGTTTCAATACAAAAAATTAGGCTAACGGCCGTGAAGTTGGGCCCCCTGTCAGCTTTCGTCGTTATGTCGTTGCCATCGTCGCTGCCATGTAGGCTGCCATGTAGGCTTGCAGCGTTGGCGCATGCATCCTTTACGCGTCTTCTTCTTCCTCCGGGGCGGTAAACTGTGGTCACGGCCATGGCGCGGAGCTAGGACTTGGACGAACCTTCTCGGCCAGTTCTCCTCCCCATCCCGAATCGGAGCTCGCCCTCACCATGACCGCACCATTGGCACGACGCGGAGACGGGAATTCATTACCGGGTGAGATCTGTCACCATGCCGACCATGCTCGGTCCTGTTGGCCTCCTCCAGAATTCGAGCTTGCCGTCACCATGGTCGCACACGCACCAACCATTGCGCCTTCCTCTCCGAACCCCAAAGCCACATCCACCACTTTCGGCGAAAATGCATCAAGTTTCGGCGCCAACATGGTGAAAATGCATCAAGTTTTCTTCTTGTGATTGTAGAAAAACATGTATGTACCGTGCCCGTAGCATACTCTAACAATGTACACATATATTTTTTACTAGATTTTCATTTGAAATTAGTAGCTCCGTGATGAAGAAACATAGAGAACCTAAATGGAATGATGATGATGACCATGTTCTGTACTTTGCATTGCATCAACAAGTGCTCGATGACGAAGCAAGTTACCAAGAGAGTGGAGTTCACCAGCCATTGCCAAAAAATATGTGAACAAATGAATGAGCCCATTCAATGCAAATACGCGCAGAAAAGCTAGATCCATGGCATCATTCATCAATAGGTGGCACATTCTAGTGATGCGTCCAAATGCGTACACGATGTATCATTTGCTTGAAGTGGTTGTTATCTTGAGAAAAAATGTCTGGTATGCACATTACATTTGTATGTTCTATGCTGCAATTCTGTTGTTATGGGCATGCAAAGAAAAGCTGGGCTTCACTGAATATTACACAGTTAGGCCTAACTTAGTCTTACACAAATAAGCACAGCTTAGTCTTTACACACATAAGCATAACTAATGATAAAGATAAAGACAAATGGTTCATCGGATCTGCTAGTATGAGCACTAGGTCCCTGGAGCTGGTGGTATCGTCGGAACGAACCAGAATGCTGCGTTTGGCCATCTGTCATTCTCCTTCAAATCGTACGACCCCACTGATGAGCCAATTGTAGGCCCCCTACCCCCGACGTGGATTCGGCTCCAGGTCGGATCTGGAGTGCCAACATGATAGGCGCGTGAGTGTGCAGCAAACACACAGTCTGCTATCAACACTAGAACTGCTGGCACCTCAGCAACAACACCAGCATGTTCTTCCTGGACTCCGGCAGCAGCCTCAGCAGGTATTTCGTCAGCTTCACCAGTAGCAGCCTCAGCAGGTATTTCGTCAGCTTCACCAGTAGCAGCATTAGCAAGTATTTCGTCAGATTCACCAGCAGCAGCATCACCAAGTATTTCGTCAACTTCACCAGGAGCAGCAGCAGCTAGTTCTTCGTCAGCTCCACCACCACCAACACCACCACCAGCAGCAGCATCAGGGGCCAGGGCTGCCTGAGCAATTACAGGTTCAACAGCTCCAGGGGCCTCGACAAAGAAAGGGTACTTGATCCCAAGAAACGCAGATTGTCCCTTCATATTGTTGACTCTGCTCCAGACTTGCTCTACTGGGTCTTTGGATGGGCATGCGGACCTCGAGAAAACGTGACACCGCAGCGATGGGTATGAAGAAAGTTGTGTCCCCATATGTTCTATTCTATCACCAGTGATGTTTAGTGCTCCCCTGATATGAATCCACATGAGTTCATCATCCTATTCCGTGTTGTCTCTGAGAGGTGCCAGGAATCAGCGCTGTGTCCCAAGTTCAACATCTGCTACTGCATCTTCGATGACCAGAGCTGGAATGATGCGCGGGGCTGTGTGGGTACCTGCGTGTTACTAACAGTCAGTAAGCAGAATTTTGAATGGGATTTTACATGCTATATGACACCATGACTCACCCCAAATGGACGGCTCCCAAACACGCATGTCGCCGCTAGGTTCATTGACTGCATAAATGCGTTGCGGTCTATACGAAGAGTAGTCGTAGGTGAAGACGGCGTCAACATACTTCTCCGGCCGCAGGAAGTCGTCGCGCAAGACTGTCCATTCATTGTCTTCTGGGCATCTAATGAATGTGATTTCCTTGTCGAACACCGCTAAGAGGTCGTACTCCCAGTTCTTCGACGCCCCCTCCCGCGGTCTATGTGGGAGTTGTACCTTCACGAGGTCAAGTTCTGCCATGTTGAACCTGTAAGCGAATTCGGAAATGGCCGGCGGCCACCCGTTGTTGAATGTAGTAATGCCGACACCCTCGAAAGATGGCAATGCAAGTTTCACCGATCTGCAGCCATTTTTTAGAGTCCAAGTACTTCCATCCTGTGATAAAAGGACCAACCACTCGCCGTTGCCACCCACCCAGTTCTAGTCATCTTCCATTTCTGTCTCTTCTTCTTCCTTGATATTCACCACTACTGATTCGGACCACTTATCCAGCAGCATCAGTTTTGCATGAATATTCAACAGAGTTTGTTGTCAGTTGGTACAATCTCCTAGCATGGATTCCATTGCAAATGCAATTTGACAACTGGACCTTCAGATTAAAGTACATAAAATATAGCCTAAATACGAATGTCTCCTAAGATATCGCCTAAATTGTGCCTGTGTCACTACGAAGATACTCAATATATGGAGTAGTAGCGGAGCCCCCAGAATAAACTCCTGACGATGATCATAAACAACTCGGGGCATAACAGCCTTAAATCGTCTAATCTGTTTGTTTTTATTTCAGGAAACAGAATATCACCTAGCAGGCATTCCATTGCAAAATCGAAATTGACAACTCGTCTATCCCCTAAAGTAAAACTGTGTCACTACGAAAATACCAGAATATCAGGTACGAGCAGAGCTTCCGTGTACAGAATAGTCTTAAATGGTTCGATTTGTTCAAACCGCGCGTGCACACAACACGTTCGACGAAAGGAACATAGGATTCGGATGAGAATTCAGCACATATGAATCAACGATATGACTGAACGAATAAGCTAGATACTGGAACTTACGTGGCTGTCGTGGTCATTTGGCCATTTGCTGTTATCGGGGTAAAGAAGGCCTTGCATGCCGAACAGTTGTTCGTCCATGTTTTGTATCATGAAGTGGTAGCCAGGGATGCAACGAGCGAGGCGGTCGGCTGAGATGATGTCCAACCCTGAGGCAATCCTTTGCATGTTCGCGGCGCTGAGGTTTGGCCATCCCCAATCCTCGTTGTAGTGCTTGCCCTGGTCATCCACGTCGTCCTCGCATGCCTTTCGCTTCAGCCTGCTGCTATCCCAAGCTCTACCCATAGCGGCAAATGGAGTCTAGAATCTGGTAGATTAATGAAGGCGTTGTGATAAGGAGGCGGATGGATTCGAGAGGGATGGGGGAAGTTGTTCGAGTGGGGATTGAATCTGTAAGGAACCGCTGCCGCCGGTTCTCGTCCGCGTGGAAGACAAGAAGGGGGCGTAATTTGAGGTTGGGCACCGGAACCGTCTAGAGGAAGTGAAAAAATAAATCGTAAGAGAGAATGTGCGGCCCGCCTACGTTTGACTTGTATCGTGCATGGAAGACCTGGATTCCACCGCATGCAAGTGGCGCAGAACAAAATTTAGGAAGCGCTAGCGTCGACATGTAAAACCGTCATTTTTCTCCACCTTCACCCAACTATGAACGGCCGTGCACCATTCCAAATATTGGTAAGGGCGGTTCCAATCTTTCACTTCTCCATCTCATTTCCTCCTCCACGTTCTCATCGTCTTTCTCCTCCATGGCCTCATCGTCTTTCTCCTCCACCGCATCACCCTCTTCCTCCGTATCCTTTCCCTCTTGCCTGTAGTCATGGACGCTCCGGACGTCCGAAACGACGGCAGGAAAGAAACTGCGCACTTCGACATCAAAGTACATGGCAAGAAGAAGATCAATGTCATATACACCACCGACCCTCGGACAGTGAGGAACACTCTAAATAATTACACGAGTTGGCTGCAGTTTGAAGAAAACAGGTTTGTAGGTCTCGACCTCGAGTACAGCCGCGATCACCGTATGATCGCCATGGTGCAACTCTCCATGAAGGGGCACATCCTCTTATACCAGCCTTTTTGCGAGAAGGGGGCTGACGAGATCTGGTAGACTTTTATGTCTTTTTGTTCCTGAACCGTCTATTTGCAAAAGTTATTGCTATATTATTTGTCTGAATTCATTTTCATGCAGGAGGGGTGAAAGCATTAGGGATTTATTTCATGACTTTCTCGTGAACCAGCACATAACATTTACAAGTGTTGACATCACGAATGACACTAAACTGCTTGAATGCCCGACTGTCAACATTAGAATCCCAAAGGAGTGCAGAGTGGACATCTAGGAAATTTACTAGATCCCAGGGACGAAGGGCGGCAAGACCGGGATGGCCGCTCTTGCCTCCGAACTCATCGACCCGTGGTACGCTGACATGAAGGACAGATTGCCGAGATGTTCATGGAGGCGTTTAGGGCAAGATTACTGGGAGGATAAGCCACTTTCTGAACCTAATCTGAAGTATTCTGCAATTGACGGGTATGTTAGCCACGAGCTGTACTGCCAAATTGTAAAATCTTATTCTAGGCATCGCATCATTGAACCACCACCAAGGCAAGTTGTTTGCCCCAAATGCCGGAGCGTAGATGAATCTACAAGCCGGGGCAAGCGACCGAAGGCATCCTAGGATCGGTTGCCTTCTCCAACAGGCTGGGATGTAGACTATTAGTGCATGATTGTTGTTTTTATGAAAACATGTTATTTCAGAAGTACACTATGTGAGCCATTACGAACTGCTGTGTATGACCTTTTTCAAACTCTAATCTGGGTGGTTATGACTGTATCCTTCGCTATAATATGGGTTTGGTTATAACTTATGATTGTATCACACCTTATGCATGTCAGTCCTGGATTCTGCTGCATGCAAATGGCAAAGACAGAATTTGTAAGAATGAATGTTGAGCATACAAACGGGGGAATGTAATTCATACAGGTTAAGTAGCTAATAGCACAAGGATCATACGAGCTTGGTTCTTACACACAGAATGCTTAAAAAATACATGCAAGATAAAATATAGGTGAGATAAAACTAAGAACGAAATGCGAAACTAGTAGTGGTAAACAGCACACTCACCAACCCACCAGACCATGTCGAGCATCTCGTAGCAGACATACGCATCCCTGGCTGTGTACTTGATTGCATCGTAATCCAGGTGCATCCACTCTCATCGCTCATGCAGGTGCTTCAGGAACTCGACTTTCACGCTGGCGTACTCGCGGTCGATGATGTCGGCAACGAGTCTAGCCATGCCGGCTTTCCCCGTACCGCCATCCAGGTACCTCCACAAACGTTGGAGATCGACGTGATTGACGACATGAACGAGGAGATCACGTTCTAGCTTCAGAATGTCGTTCTTGATGTCGACGTTGGCGAAGTAGATCTCCCTCCTGTGTAGGAACTCACGAAGCTCCGGGCATACAGATTTGGCCCTACATACGTGATATAAGAGGCAGTGGTTGCACATGGACAGCTGCAAAAGCGACGTCCTCTTCCTATCTCCGGTATACTCGAGGTCAAGGTCGACGATCTCGTACCTGTCCATCGGCTCCTGTAGCCACCACTCGTACATTAAGATTACCTTGGCGACCTCCGCTGACGCATTTGTGTGGACAACCGTCAGCTTGGTGGTGCCATGGGTGGTGATGGTGTAATCGTCGGTGTAGTCGCTCCCGTCGCCGAACACGCCGTACTCTACGTCCATGGCAGCAGCTAATGCGGCGAAGGTGGCCTAGGGTCGGTAGTGGTGGCTAGGACTGGGCGTGGCGGTGGTGTGATCTCTTGCGGTGGTATAGCTAGGCGGAGGCGGTGCCTACGGCAGCGTCGATGGTTCTTGCGGTGGCGGCGGTGGTAGCGGAAGGAATGAGTTGGGGATTTTTTCACAGTGATGTGCTGAGGAGACGGAAGGCGATGCTTAAATTCCTTTTACTAATATTCCGGTCATACCCATGTGGAAGCAAGTTTGACCGGGCGAGCACCGTTGGTTTCCAATCCTAGAGATTAAATTCGGCGTCCGTCCCGGTAGGCGATGGGACGGGTGTGCAATGTGGATTTGGCATGGTAGAGACCGGTCACGTAGAGCACCGTCTGATTGCCGATCCACAGCGGGTGCGCGGTGCTAACACGACGTAACGTGACAGGACAAAAGGAAGTGTACAGTTATTATTAATTCCTAACAAGTTTAAGAAGTGTGAGCAAAGACATGGACCTAGCATCCATGCACCCCGGGGCTGCCGCCCAGCCGATCAGGCCTACCGATTGCACAAAGCTTGTCCAGAGTTTTCTAAAATGAAGCTCATTTGCCCATGCTTCTATAAGTTTCTCTGTGGGCCACTTGTGTAAGCATGCACGATCAAGAAACTTTGGAACACACGTGTCAGTGGAAAAGCATTAGGTTTCAACGCACCACATAGTTTAGGGATTAAGAATAGCTACATTGTGGAGCTCTAGCCAAATTGCATGGTAAAGCCAAATTAAGCTTTTTGTTAGATTTAGCTATAGCAACATTGTGTCTCGTTTGTCCTCACTTTTTCCTTCCCGATATTCCGAAGCCCTCACATGCGCTCTAGGAGGGGTGTCGTCTGGTCAAAGGCTTGGCCATTACCAGCGCCATGACGCCTAAAGTGGAAGTTTTTTTTGTTATTTGGCCTTTTTAAGAGCACCTTTTCCCCTCTCTCTCTCTAACAGTTGTGTTTTTTTGCCCAAAAGGTAGGGAATCTAGAGCAGCTTCTCTCTTCATTCATTGTTCCTTTTGCAATCGTTTTCCCCAATCTGGTAGCAAATCTAGAGCAGCAAAACAAACCAGCACCATAAATAAATTCAGTAAACATAGCACATGTAGATAAAGAAGCTAATATAGGTTATATAATACGGTAGTTAACGAGGTTCAACAATTAGGCTGCTCAGCGGCAGCAGTAGCATCTGACAGGTTCAACACAGGCAAGACAAAAGAAGTTGCTTTACAGCAGCAACAGCTGATCAGTGGCCCCTCATGGCCTCTACCAGGAGGGCATCCGCCTCCTTCCTCTGGCGCCTCCTCCACTTCTTGCTACTGAGCCCCTTGACCTTGGGCGCCTTGGGTCTGATCGGGGGCATGCGACCCTCCTCGATAGCCACCTTCTGGAGGTTGCGGAGGTAAAGACCGAGCGCCTGGTGCTTGGCCATGAAGCCGAGGACGTTCACGGACTCACCGCAAGTCCTCACATCCTCGGCATGCTTCACGAGGGAGTTGAAGTCCGTGGCGCGGAGCCTCCTAGTGGGGCAGAAGGGGCACCTGTACACGTCGCCGGCAAAGAAGTTGTTGTACTGACCGGACTTTAGCCTCCTGAGCACATGACGAGTCTTGGTGTCCTTGGTCTCGTCGTCGCTGCGGAGGTTGCTGCTATCCTCCTATTGGAATAGTAGAGTGAAATAAGGACATGATTGAGATACTTTGATTATCTGGATTGATTTTTTGCATAAATTGACTGAATGAGATCTCCCGATTATTACCCAAATCTCAAACCAAATCGAATACTGATCCCAACTATGAACAGGGCGATTCATCGAAAATCGAGATCTAACACAAGAGGATTAGCTACTATAAAAAATACGGACAACCGAGCCCTAATTACATACGATCTAGCATCCAACGATGGGAACGGGGGAAGACCAAGGGAAGGGGAGAAAACCCTGGTTACCTCAGACCATGGCTCGGCGATGCTGGTGTCGTAGGGGTTATCCGGCCTTATGTAGACAACCTCCTCGTAGGGGTCCCAGCTGAGCGGGATCTGTCCGAGACCGGCGGGAGCCTCCTCGCCGGCGACTACGGCGGATGCGGGGACGGGGACTGGGGGCTCCTCGCCGGTGGCCTTGGAGGCGCCGATGGCCACCGTGTCGTTCTTCTCCATCGCTGGCGTGGTTGGAGTTTTGTTGGGTGTTTGCAGAAGGTGATGGGATAGTGGAGACTGTTGAGTGAGCGAGTGCGTGATGAGTGGGAGTTGGGAGGTCTCTATTAAAGGAGAAGGGAAGCGGCGTTTCGTTGCACTACCGTGCACCGTGTGTGCTAATGCATCGTGCACGGCCACACGTGTCCGCTACCGCCCCGTGCACTGCACACGCATACCGTGAGTCGCGTTTTTTTCCCTCGTGTCTAACCCTGGCGATTCGGTTGTACTCAGTTTTGCCCTCGAGCGTAACACTGGCGGTTTGGTTCCATTTTTAAATCATTTTCTATTTTCTATTTGAATCCCTTTGTCATGCTTGCCCTTCGTTTTTAAGTTCTACTCCGTCTTGCCCTTCGTTTTTATGTTCTACTCAGTTTTGCCCTTGGTTGCTACTCGGTTTTCCACTCTCTTTGTATCCATCTCTCGCACCTGTGCTCATCTTCGCTGCTACGCTCTGATTGGTCGAGACAGTTGTCACACGGATCGTGCCCACCAACCGTTGATCCTCTATGATCTAGCGGACAGGATAACCCTTATATCTGTTGGGGGCACCCCTCTATCCATGCAAAATAACGAGTATGCCACCGGAACTTTAACTCCATAAACAGATGAACTTGAATATATTTTGAAGGGTACGAAAATACAAATCCCCATAGTTTAAGGGTCTAGATACGGTAAGAGAACTAAATATTATTAGTTGTCGGGATAGCATAGTGACGGGGTTGGTCGGCTAGAAGTAGCTGATTCCTAAGTAAGGGGACACTAGGCTGGTCTTGACATACTCCCTCATGAATTTGACATAAGCAGCATGCTTAGCCTTGGTTGCCGACTTGTGTTTACTAGCTGGGCTTTTACCGATGCTAACCGCATGCGGAATCAAGCTGGCAATCCTCGGGTTGACTCCTTTCTTACAGAAAGGCACTTGAGCTCCCCAAGTCAAGTGTGGAAAGGGATTATCCTGCTCTTGAGCTTCTTCATGAATTGGCGGCTCTTGTTGTCCCTGGTCTCCTTGTCAGAGTCCATCTCACTTGAATACACCTGTAATGTATGGAATACAAACCGAAATGAGCAAAATAATAAATATATATTCCTTCCACCATTCCAAGTTACTTTCGATGCAATAACATGTCTGTACAGGTTCAACAGTTCATTACGGCCGTCTCCCCAGCTCGCTCTTAAATTAATGTGGTTTGTGTTCTTGGTAACATATTAATAAATAAATAATGTGGATTCATTCAGAACAGACTAGATCTCTCTATGTACCGGTTCGTACGTTGCATCTAATCATTAGGACCAGATTTTTTATGACGCCATGATAGATTAAGCTCGAGCAGAAAATATGAAACATGTAGAAATAGATTTACCTCCGGGTACAGGAGCAGAGCGTGTTCGTCGAACTCCACGCCCTCATCGGCGCCTCCGAAGTTGTTAGCACTGGCGAGCACATGGTCCCCCAAGGGGTTGAACTGCACGTCCTCCTCGCCTTTTGCTGTGTGATGCTCCTCCAGATCTGTCGCGTGAAGCACCACCCCGGTGTCGATGCCCGAACACTCACCCCCACACACTGGTTTCATGGAGAAGGTTTATGCAAGTACGTTCAAGATTGTGGGGTTTTGCTGGATAGGGAAGAGAGAGTAGTGGATGAGTGCGAATGGAGGACCCGATAGGCTGGGTTTTTAATGCGGGGACGTTTAGGCCTCCTCGAGGGCCCCGATAGGCAGCTCTTCCGGCTGCGGCTGCTGCATGGAAGGTTCGTGTGGTGGGGGCCTATCGGAAGTGAGAGTGCAGGCGCGCTGCATAGTAAAAATGGTATAGCACGTGGGCTATGGATGACCAGTTGCCATGCAGTAGACTTGTAGCCTTTGCAGACTAGATTAAACATGTCATGACCACTCGACGACTTTTTCCATGGACGGCATCGTGTTCCTTCTTGTAGAAGTCTCGTTGAGGGAGACGTCATGCTGTCTCACGCTGTCCTGTGAAGGGCACGACGTGTGCAACAAGCCTCGTTGGATCACACAGGATCAATGGTTGGTGCACACGATCCACGTGACAACTGTGACAACCAATCAGGGCATAGCAGACAGAGTGGGCACAGGTTTGGGCTTCTACAAAAGAGAGAGAGAGGGGGAAAAACTAGGTAGTATTAGAAAACCAAGGGCAAAGCTGAGTAGTATAAAAATGGAAAGTGGGTGTCTTTTACAATGAAATGCATCATGGCATACATCAAATTATGCCAAGATAGATCCACTAGAGTTCATTACATTAGTGTTCATTCCACAAACCACATATGTATCCACTAGAGTCATTGCATGTGTGTTCCTATCATGAACCACATTTCGATCAACCAGTGTCATTGCATGTGTGTTCCACAAACCACATATGGATCAACAAATGGCATTGCATGTGTTTTCTTTTCACAAACCACACATGGATCAACCAGTGTTTATTGCATGTGTGTTCTTTCCACAAACACTTATGGATTAACCAGTGGTCATTACATGTGTGTTCTTTTCCACAAACCACATATGGAAACACTAGAGTCATTGCATGTGTGTTCTTATACTAAAACCAGCATTAGAGTCACTTCACGTGTGTTCTTTCCACAAACCAAACATGGATCAACTAGTGGTCATTGCATGTGTGTTCTTTTCCATAAACCACATATGGATCCATATGGGTTCTTATACTAAAACCATCATTAGAGTCATTGCATATGTGTTCTTTCCACAAACCACACATGGATTAACCAATGGCATTGCATGTGTGTTCTTTCCACAAACCACATATGGATCAACCAGTGGCATTGCATGTGTGTTCTTTTCACAAATCACATATGGACCCACTAGAGTCATTGCTTGTGTGTTCTTATACTAAAACCAGCACAAGAGTCATTGCATGTTTGTTCTTTCCACAAACCACATATGGATCCACCAGTGTTCACTGCATGTGTGTTCTTTCCACAAACCACTTATGGATCCACCGGTCTTCATTGCATGTGTGTTCTTTTCCACAAACCTCATATGGATCAACCAGTGGTCATTGCATATGTGTTCTTTTCACAAACCACATGTGGACCCACTAGAGTCATTGCATGTGTGTTCTTATACTAAAATCAGCACTAGACTCATTACATGTGTGTTCTTTCCACAAACCACACATGGATCAACCAGTGTCATTGCATGTGTGTTCTTTCCGCAAAGCACTTATGGATCCATCGGTGTTCATTGCATGTGAGTTCTTTTCCACAAACAACATATGGATCAACCAGTGGTCATTGCATGTGTGTTCTCTTCACAAACTACATACGGACCCACTAGAGTCATTACATGTGTGTTTTTATACTAAAACTAGAATTAGAGTCATTCCATGTGTGTTCTTTTCACAAACCACATGTGGACCCACTAGAGTTATTGCATGTGTGTTCTTATACTAAAACCAACACTAGACTCCCCTATTGCTTGTGTGTTATTTTCAGAAACCACACATGGATCCACCAGTGTCATTGCATGTGTGTTCTTTCCACAAACCACACATGGATCAACAAGTGGCCATTGCATATGTGTTCTTTTCCACAAACCACTTATGGATCCATTAGAGTCATTGCATGTGTGTTCTTTCCACAAACCACACATGGAGCAACCAATGGCATTGCATGTGTGTTCTTTGCACAAACCACACATGGATCAACCAGTGTCATTGCATGTGTGTTCTTTCCACAAATCACATATGGACCCACTGGAGTCATTTCTTGTGTGTTCTTATACTAAAACCATCACTAGAGTCATTGCTTGTGTGTTCTTTTCACAAACCACATATGGATCCACCAGTGTCATTGCATGTGTGTTCTTTCCACAAACCACACATGGATTAACCAATGGCATTGCATGTGTGTTATTTCCACAAACCACATATGGATCAACCAGTGGTATTGCATGTGTGTTATTTTCACAAATCACATATGGACCTACTAGAGTCATTGCTTGTGTGTTCTTATACTAAAACCAGCACTAGAGTCATTGCATGTGTGTTCTTTTCACAAACCACATATGTATCCACAAGTGTTCATTGCATGTGTGTTCTTTCCACAAACCACTTCTGGATCCACTAGTGTTCATTGCATGTGTGTTCTTTTCCACAAACCACATATGGATCAACTAGTGGTCATTGCATGTGTGTTCTTTTCACAACCAATATGGACCCACTAGAGTCATTACATGTGTGTTCTTATACTAAAACTAGCACTAGAGTCATTGCATGTGTGTTCTTTCCACAAAACACACATGGATCAACTAGTGTCATTGCATGTGTGTTCTTTCCACAAAGCACACATGGATCAACCAGTGGTCATTACATGTGTGTTCTTTTCCACATACCACATATGGATCCATTAGACTCATTGCATGTGTGTTCTTTCCACAAAACACACATGGTGCAACCAATGGCATTGCATGTGTGTTCTTTGCACAAACCACATATGGACCCACTAGTGTCATTGCATGTTTTTTCTTTCCACAAACCACACATGGATCCACCAGTGTTCACTGTATGTGTGTTCTTTCCACAAACCACATATGGATCAACAAGTGGTCATTGCATGTGTGTTCTTTTCCACAAACCACATATGGATCAACTAGTGTTCATTGCATGTGTGTTCTTTTCACAAACCATATATGGAACCACTAGAGTCATTCCATGTGTGTTCTTATACTAAACCAGCACTAGAGTCATTGCATGTGTGTTCTTCCACAAACCACATATGGATCAACCAGTGGTCATTGCATATGTGTTCTTTCCACAAACCACACATGGATCAACCAGTGTCATTGCATGTGTGATCTTTTCCACAAACCAATTATGGATCAATTAGAGTCATTGCATGTGTGTTATTTCCACAAACCACACATGGATCTACCAATGGCATTGCATGTGTGTTCTTTCCACAAAACATATATGGATCCACCAGTGTTCACTGCATCTGTGTTCTTTCCACAAACCACTTATGGATCCACTAGTGTTCATTTCATGTGTGTTCTTTTCCACAAACCGCATATGGATCCACCAGTGTTAGTTGCATGTGTGTTCTTTTCCACAAACCACATATGGATCAACCAGTGGTCATTGCATGTGTGTTCTTTTCACAAACCACATATGGACCCACTAGAGTCATTGCCTATGTGTTCTTATACCAAAACTATAATTAGAGTCATTTCATATGTGTTCTTTCCACAAACCACATATGAACCCACTAGAGCCATTGTGTATTCTTATACTAAAACCATCACTATATTCATTGGATGTGTGTTCTTTTCACAAACCAGATATGCATACACTAGTGTTCACTTCATGTGTGTTCTTCCCACAAACCTCTTATGGATCCACCAGTGTTCATTGCATGTGTGTTCTTTTCGACAAACCACATATGGATCAACCAGTGGTCATTGCATGTGTGTTCTTTTCACAAACCACATATGGAGCCACTAGAGTCATTGCATGTGTGTTCTTATACTAAAACTAGCACTAGAGTCATTGCATGTGTGTTCCTTCCACAAACCACACATGGATCAACAAATGGCATTGCATGTGTGTTCTTTCCACAAACCACACATGGATCAACTAGTGTCATTGCATGTGTGTTCTTTCCACAAATCACATATAGACCCACAAGAGTCGTTGCTTGTGTGTTCTTATACTAAAACCAGCACTAGATTTATTACATGTGTGTTCTTTTCACAAACAACATATAGATCCACCGGTTTTCATTGCACGTGTGTTCTTTTCCACAAACCACATATGGACCAACTAGAGTCATTACATGTGTGTTCTTATACTAAAACCAGCACTAGAGTCATTGCATGTTTGTTCTTTTCACAAACAACATATGGATCCACTAGTGTTCATTGCGTGTGTATTATTTTCACAAACCACATATGGACCCACTAGAGTCATTGCATGTATGTTCTTATACTAATACTAGAATTAGAGTCATTGCATGTGTCTTCTTTCCACGAACCACACATGGATCAACCAGTGTTCACTTCATGTGTGTTCTTTCCACAAACCACATATGGATCAACCACTGGTCATTGCATGTGTGTTCTTTTCCACAAACCACATATGGATCAACCGGTGGTCATTGCATGTGTGTTCTTTTCACAAACCACATATGGACCGACTAGAGTCATTGCATGTGTGTTCTTATACTAAAACCAGCACTAGAGTCATTGCATGTGTGTTCTTTCCACAAACCACATATGGATCAACCAGTGGTCATTGCATGTGTGTTCTTTCCACAAACCACACATGGATCAACCAGTGTCATTGCATGTGTGTTCTTTTCCACAAACCACATATGGATCCATTAGAGTCATTGCATGTGTATTCTTTCCACAAACCACACATGGATCAACCAATGGCATTGCATGTGTGTTCTTTCCACAAACCACACATGGATCAACCAGTGTCATTGCATGTGTGTTCTTTCCGCAAATCACATATAAACCCACTAGAGTCATTGCTTGTGTGTTCTTGTACTAAAACCAGCACTAGAGTCATTGCATGTGTTTTCTTTTCACAAACAACATATGGATCCACTAGTGTTCATTGCATGTGTGTTCTTTTCAACAAACCACATATGGAGCAACTAGAGTCATTGCATGTGTGTTCTTATACTAAAACCAGTACGAGAGTCATTGCATGTGTTTTCTTTTCACAAATAACATATGGATCCACTAGTGTTCATTGCATGTGTGTTCTTTTCACAAGCCACATATGGACCCACTAGAGTCAT
>OU342740.1:129460159-129547812 GCA_910589775.1 Avena eriantha
GGGTCCACTAATGTCTTGGATGCTTGTTCTTCTTCATGAACCACACCTAGTGTCATTGCATGTGTGTTCCTCCTCACAAACCACACATGGATCCACCGCGTCATTGGATGTGTGTTCTTCTCACAAACCAGAAATGGATCCACCAGTTTCATTGCATGTCTGCTCTTTTCATTAACCACACAAGGATCCATCAAGTGTGATTGCATGTCTGTTCTTTTCAGAAACCACATATGGATCCAACAGTGTCATTGGATTTGTGTTCTTTTCATGAACCACACCTAGTGTCATTACATGTCTGTTCTTCTCACAAACCACATAAGGATCCACCAGTGTCATTGCATGTGTGTTCTTTTCATGACCACACCAAGTGTCATTGAATGTGTGTTCCTCTCACAAACCACACATGGATCCACCGATGTCATTGGATGTGTGTTCTTTCATGAACCACACCCAGTGTCATTGCATGTGTGGTCTTCTCACAAACCACATAAGGATCCACCGGTGACATTGCATGTGTGTTCTTTTCATGAACCACACGTAGTGTCATCGGATGTGTGTTCCTCTCATGAACCACACATGGATCCACCGGTGTCATTGCATGTGTGTTCTTCTTATGAACCACACATCGATCCACCAAGTATGATTGCATGTGTTATCTTCTCACAAGCCACATATGGATCCACCAGTGTCATTGCATGTGTGTTCTTTTCATGAACCACAACCAGTGTCATTGCATGGCTGTTCCTCTCACAAACCACACATGGATCCACTAGTGTCATTGCATGTGTGTTCTTCTCCTGAACCACAGCAAGAATCATCGCATGTATGTTATTCTCACAAATCACATAAGGATACACTAGTGTCATTGCATGTGTGTTCTTCCTATGAAACACACAAGTGTCATGTGTGTTCCTCTCACATTGTACACATGGATCCACCAGTGTCATTGGATGTGTGTTCTTCTCATGAACCACACCCAATGTCATGGCATGTGTGTTCCTCTCACAAACCACACATGGATCCACCAGTGTCATTGCATGTGTGTTCTTCTCACAAACCACACATGGATCCACCAGTGTCATTGAATGTCTGCTATTTTCATTAACCACACATGGATCCACCAAGTGTGATTGCATGTCTGTTCTTTTCACAAACCACATATGGATCCACCAGTGTCATTGGATGTGTGTTCTTTTCATGAATCACACCTAGTGTCATTGCATGTCTGTTCTTCTCACAAACCACATAAGGATCCACCAGTGTCATTATGTGTGTTCTTTTCATGAACCACACCCAGTGTCATTGGATGTGTGTTCCTCTCACAAACCACATATGGATCCACCGGTGTCATTGGATGTGTGTTATTTTCGTGAACCACACCCAATGTCATTGCATGTGTGTTCTTCTCACAAACCACATAAGGATCCACCAGTGTCATTGCATGTGTGTTATTTTCATGAACCACACCAAGTGTCATTGGATGTGTGTTCCTCTCAGGAACCACACATGGATCCACCGGTGTCATTGCATGTGTGTTCTTCTCATGAACCACACATGGATCCACCAAGTGTGATTGCATGTGTGTTCTTGTCACAAACCACATATGGATCCACCAGTGTCATGTGATGTGTGTTCTTTTCATGAACCACAGCTAGTGTCATTGCATGTGTGTTCCTCTCACACACCACACATGGATCCACTAGTGTCATTGCATGTGTGTTCTTCTCATGAACCACACCAAGAGTCATTGCATGTCTGTTATTCTCACAAACCACATAAGGATACACCAGTGTCATTGCATGTGTGTTATTTTCATGAACCACACCCAATGTCATTGCATGTGTGTTCTTCTCACAAACCACATAAGGATCTACCAGTGTCATTGCATGTGTGTTCTTTTCATGAACAACACCAAGTGTCATTGGATGTGTGTTGCTCTCAGGAACCACACATGGATCCACCGGTGTCATTGCATGTGTGTTCTTCTCATAAACCACACATGGATCCACCAAGTGTGATTGGATGTGTGTTCTTCTCACGACAGTGTCATTGCATGTGTGTTCCTCTCATAGTGTACACATGGAACCACCAGTGTCATTGGATGTGTGTTCTTGTCATGAACCACATCTAGAGTCATTGCATGTCTGTTCTTCTCAAAAGCCACATAAGGATCCACCAGTGTCATTGGATGTGTGTTCTTCTCACAAACCACACATGGATCCACCAGTGTCATTGCATGCGTGCTCTTTTCATTAACCACACATCGATCCACCAAGTGTGATTGCATGTCTATTCTTTTCGCAAACCACATATGGATCCACCAGTGTCGTCAGATGTGTATTCTTTTCATGAACCAAACCTAGTGCCATTGCATGTGTGTTCTTCTCACAAACCACACATGGATCCACCAGTGTCATTGCATGTGTGTTCTTCTCATGAACCACACCCAGTGTCATTGGATGTGTGTTCCTCTCATGAACCACACATGAATCCACAAGTGTCATTGCATGTGTGTTCTTCTCATGAACCACACCTAGTGTCATTGAATGTCTGTTCTTCTCACAAACCACATAAGGATCCACTAGTGTCATTGCATGTGTGTTCTTTTCATGAACCACACCTAGTTTCATCGGATGTGTGTTCCTCTCATGAACCACACATGGATCCACCGGTGTCATTGCATGTGTGTTCTTCTCATGAACCACACATGGATCCACCAAGTGTGATTGCATGTGTGTTCTTCTCACAAACCACATATGGATCCACCAGTGTCACTGGATGTGTGTTCTTTTCATGAACCACAACCAGTGTCATTGCATGTCTGTTCCTCTCACAAACCACACATGGATCCACCAGCGTCATTGCATGTGTGTTCTTCTCATGAACCACATCAAGAGTCATTGCGTGTCTATTATTCTCACAAACCACACATGGATCCACCAATGTCATTGCATGTGTGTTCCTCTCATGAACCACAACAAGATTCATTGCATGTCTGTTATTCCCATGTTGTACACATTGATCCACCAGTGTCATTGGATGTGTGTTCTTCTCATGAACCACACCAAGTGTGATTTCATGTGTGTTCTTCTCACAAACCACATATGGATCCACTAGTGTCATTACATGTGTGTTATTTTCATGAACCACAACCAGTGTCATGGCATGTCCGTTCTTCTCGCAAAGCACACATGGATCCATGAGTGTCATTGCATGTGTGTTCTTCTCATGAACCACAGCAAGAGTCATTGCATGTCTGTTATTCTCACGAACCACATAAGGATACAGCAGTGTTAGTGCATGTGTGTTCTTCTCATGAACCACACCCAGTGTCATTGCATGTGTGTTCTTTTCACAAACCACATATCTCCAGTGTCATTGCATGTGTGTTCCTCTCATAAACCACATATGGATCCACCCAGTGTGATTGCATGTGTGTTCTTCTCACAAACCACACATGGATCCACCATGTGTGATTGCATGTGTGTTCTTTTCACAAACCACATATGGATCCTAATTAACCTTAGGAGAGCCCTAACCTTATCCCCCCAATGGGTGGCCGTTAGACCGAGTCAGTTGTTCTGCTTGACGATTGTTACATACCGTTCGATCGGGGCACTTGGACGATTGGGATGGTCTTCGTGAGAGCGATCCGCGAGGAGTCTGTTCTGCGGCATGATTGGCCACGCTTGCTCTGGACAAACTGGCAACACCGGGAGCTCCCCTGTTGCGAGTGTCACGAGTAACGAGTTCAGTGGGCCATATCCCTGTGTCACGTCCCCGTTACTTCTCTTCCTTCCCCTTGAAGCCACTTTCCCCACTTCACTCCCATCCTGCCGACGGTGCCTCCATCCCAATCCCCTCTCCGGCAGCCACCCCCTCCCCTCTCGCCACGGGTTCAAGGGGAGACGGCGAGGAAACACGTCGTGACGATAGGGACGGTGATTTCGATGTGAGTCATCTCATCTCTATCTCTATCATCCGTGGCTAGCTATCTATTTTTGAGCCAGATCTACTCTGTTTACTCATGCGCGTATGATGTGTTAGGCCAACCAGACGATGTATGACACCGACTATCACGGTTTAGCGGATGAAGACAATCCTCTGGTATGTAAACATGGATATGTGCCCGCTAAATTTGTAGCGTTCGAAGGACGAAACGTAGGCAGGAGGTTTATACGGTGTCAAGGACATCGTGCAATGATGTGAGGCGGAAGTTGCGGTGTTGTCAAATGGGTAGATCTAGAGTGGCCCAAATCGATGCAGAAAACGTTGGACAAACTATGGGAAATGATTGTTGAGTTGAAAGAATCCACATTCAGCTCACTTCTTGACAGTTTTGAGATGAAGCTATGGGAACCAGTTGACACGACCAAGCATAAGCGAGATCTTAGGTGGGTGGAAGACAAGGTTAGCAAAGTCAAGAAGGAGAGGACGCGGCGTTGGCCCTGAAGGCTAAAGCAGAGCAAGAACTGACTCAAGCAAGGAATGATCTTCACCGGGCCAAAGTCGTGCAGTTAACAACTACGAGTATTGACAAGTGCATGAGGAAAAATGCAGAGAAACAATTGAAGCTGTGCAAGGAAGATGCTAAAAGGAAGGAGAAGACGATTCGATCCTTGCTCTCACAGGAAGATGCGCATCGGGCTAAGATTAGGAAGATCAAGGAGATGTGTGATAACTAGTAGTTCTATTTAGCTTGAGCTCCGTGCCCTTTTAAGTTGTAATAGTTGTACTTGTTGACCTAGCGGTTTGAACTATTGGCCCCGGAGTCCTGGGAGGAAAAAAATTGGTCACCCGTTAATATGTCTTAACCCTGCATTACTTCCTCTTGTCTGACCAATGCCCCTTGGATATTGCGCCCATCGCTTTGTCGTCCTCGTGTACAAATAGGAGGCGCCATAGCGCGTCGCTTCATCGTCAATCCCCTCGCCCTCTCCAATCTCCACCGTGTCGTTGCTTCGTCGTCCATCCCCTCGCTCCCTCTCCAATCTCCACCGCACCGCCATGGTGATGCCCGCGCAGAACTTTTACGAGGCGGTGATGTTCACGCCCTTCGACATCCTCCCACCGCCGGCCGTGACGGTGCCCCACGGATGGCGCATCAGCCATGTCGGGGGGCTGGTGGCTCCGCTCCTCGTCCCCGAAGGAGCTGCGATAGAGAGCGAAATCGCGGCGCGCCGCCACCAGATGCCCGTGTGGAAGAGGGCGCTGCCCTGGTACGCGGCGGCCAGCCCGTACTGGCCGGCGCTGTTCAAGAAGGAGCGGAAGGCCAAGATTGGCAACCGCATCGTTTACGGGCGCGTGGTGCACCGGGATCTCCGCAACCGAGAAGGCGGGAGAGGTTCTGGTCCGTCCCTAAACGGACCAAGTACACCGTCATCGCTGCCGCTTGCCGCGAAGATGTGCTCCGTCTCGCGAACAATGCGGAAATCGTGGAGGTTCCGTTCAACAACAACGAGGAAGTCGGCGGCTTGGAGGACAGCGGCATCGGAAGTGAAATTGTTGACTAGTGGTTGAATTAATGTAGGATGTGAAATCACACCTTTGTTTAGAAGAATTTGTGGTTGAATTAATGAAATGTCTCGATTTAGATCTCTGTCTCAATTAATTTGTGGAAAAATTTGTGATTTAGATCTATTTCTGCCTCGATTTAGATCTCTATCCTGGATTGGGAACGTGACCATGGACCAAAGACCCCTTTTCTACTAGTGTATTCTGACATTGGTGGTTTGTTTAAACGTAATCTACATGGATTGTGCCGCATGCAACTGGCACAACCACAATTTATGAAGTGGAAGCACGTACACCCGGTTACTGGAGATCCGGGAGTTTCGCCAGATGCAGGGGATACAGGAGCAGAGAGGCGGTGAGATAGACGGGCTCAAGATTAGGCCAGAAAGTGGTACCGATTTCCTCCTCATCTGGGCATTATCGGTTGCCATTTTGTTTATGTTGCCATGTTGTTGTGTGCAGCAGCTGAAATAAGTTGCTGCTTCGTGGAGTGTAGCATCTTAAATGATTTTATTTATGTGCCACTTACATTCCGTCGCCTTTGGAGACCTCCTGCCCCTCAGCAATCGTGGAACCGGTGCTGCGTGTTTTCAGATAGCAGTGGCACAATAACAATTTCGGATTCAACTACTGACTTGGGCGTTTCCAAACCCTAAGTCGTGGTACATTTTACTCAGAGAACATGGGTAGATTGTTTCACCTAGCAACGTGCCACACATAGAGCTCCAGAATTTAACATAATTACATATATAGGTTCAAGTTCAACACATTACTATGCATCTTCATTGCCAGCAGCCTTCTTCCATAGCCTGGGTGCCAAGCCTTCACGTCCACTGGCTTCTTCATTTCCTGCCTTCTTCCTCTTCCTCGGTGCCAATTTTCTTAGCTTTACGTACTCTACATCGCCGGGACAATGGGCACCAGAATCGTGTCCAGTATCATCTTTCCACTCGTTTTTAATTTCTTCGGGCAGAAAAATGACTGACCCGGTAGACATGTTTCTAACCTTTCGGCGCTTCCTGTCAAAGAAACAGGATTGTTGCATAACTGCCCAATATCTACAGATTAAATAAAACAAAAAATTACAATTCAGCACAAACATGCGAACCCCAAGAGACTTTTGCTTACCAGGAGCTAATTGGGTTCGAGCAACCACCCTGTCCAAGAATAGAAGGGCGACTCCCAGTTGCAGCAGCTTCCACATCCACTACGTCACAATTCAGCTCAAACATGCAAGCTGAAGCATACCTTTTCATCAACCCAATTAGCTGACTATCACATGTTAGAGGAACCATGATGCCACATTCATCCATGAAGTTGAACTTTGTAGTCTGGTTCGGCCATAATTCATCATGATTATGTAGAGCAGCAACCATACCAGATATAGTGCAGATCTGCGCAGGCGCTTCTTCCATCGTGATACAATGGTGTCCATACCAGTTGCCCTTTGAGTCGTACCTGAAGAGGACTACCGTAACCAGGTAAGGGTGGTCTGCGAAGATCCCACTTGACAGAAAACTGTGGACAAAATATGTTTGTCAGTATTGGGCTAACAAACAATTTGAGGTTCAGTAGCCAGCTAGCAGTTATAATTAGTGCGAATAGCAAAGAGAAGGGTAGCTCACCCTCTTGTATCCAGAACTTCTTATTCCTTGGTAGTAGGATCTGCCATCCTCCGAGCTGCTCGGCTCATCGGCGGCGGAGGCGGGCTAGAGCGTCACAACGGCGGCTACGGCATGCGCCATTAGAGCTCGGGATCAGCGACTGGGCGCAGCAACTTGGCACCAGAAGTTAAATGTCCGAAGGGATCGTCCTGCCTAGAGGGTGGATTCTGGCGCCGCTGGTGCTAGGGGAAAGGTGGGAATGGATTTGTGAAATTGGTCAACGCATCCAATCCACTTAGCTACTCGATTTGCCTAAGAGGTTGCCGCGTTGCCGCTCGCGTCACGGACATATGACCGACACGAGGGTCCCGACCATCTATTTCACGGGGAAGTCTAACAGAATGTTTGAATTTTGCAGGGGCGAGATGAGTTTGCCTCTAAATGGCCCCTCTCAGCAGTTGGTGGCCCAACTTTTGAAACACGGCAATTTTAGGCAACTTAGGTACCGCCATGCGCTGGCCTGCGAACTTTGGTATCGCAGACGAACAGGCCCATCTACACGGGTGTAACAGCACCCTTGGACGCTTCATATCCTGGCTGGCAGAGCGAGCCCTCCCCTTCTTCAAGCTGCTGAAGAAGGCTGTGCCAATAGAATGGACACCAGAGGCGGAGGTTGCATTCCAAGATTTGAAATGCTACCTCTCCTTCCCACTGGTCCTCGTGGATCCTAAACCCTATATGTCGCTGCCACTACCCAAGTGGTTAACATAGTGCTCGTGGCGGAAAAGGAAGGAGATGACGCGTGTGTCATCACCAAGGGCCCCAGTCATCGGACCGAGCCAGGCACAACTCCCGGACTCTTCGATTTAGAAAGAGACCCTGGATGCGTGGAAGCGCCTCTTCCTAATCCTAGCAAGGTAGAGCCTATGGAGGAGATGAATCGAAAGTCACCGTTGAGGGTCCCGATCTAAGGACCAAGCCAAGCACACCTCCTAAACTCTGGGAGTCAGGAAGTGACCCTGGATGCCCAAAAGGGCCTCCTACTGGGCCCTGTAACTCAAATGGTGAGGACCGTCTAGAGCCCCCTAAGAAGCGTATGGTACAACGTCATGTGTATTTCATGAGTAGCATGCTGCCTAATGCCCGCGTTCGCTACCCTACCCTACAGAAGTTCCTACTAGGTATCCTCATCACCTTGAGGAAGCTTCTTCACTACTTTGAGGCCCACCGGACCACTATGGTGACCAAGAAAACTCTGAAGTGCATGTTGTGCAATAGATAAGCGACCGAACGGGTGGCGGAATGGGACATGGAGTTATCTGGCTTTGATCACCACTTCTCCCACACCCAAACAATAAAAAGTTTGGCTCTAGATGAATTCATCGCCGAGTGGACCCTGACACCAGAGGATGAGGACGAGCCCTTGTCCTTCCTGCTAGGGAGCATCGACGCGGGGGACTGGATCATCTACTTCGACAGTTCATACTCACTTGATGGCTTGGGGGCTGGCGTGCTCCTCGAGTCGCCAACAGGGGACCAACTGAAGGACATGGTCCAAATTCTCTACCACAAAGAGCATTGGACCAACAACACAGCTGAGTGCGAAGGCCTGCTCGCGGGCCTCCAGATCACGAAGGATCTAGGGATCAAGCATCTGATCGTCCGTGGGGACTCTCAACTAGTCGTTAATAAAATCAATAAAGATCATGACCCCCCGTGGATGGCCCCTCATGTGGAAGAAGTAAGAAGACTAGAGCAACACTTCGATGGACTCTAGATGGAGTACATCCTGCATGGCTCCGATAACATCACAGACGAGCTCTCAAATATCGTGTCTTCTAGGGGATGTGTACCCCCAGAAGTATGGTGGAGCGGCTGCTCAAGCCCTCCATCAAGACACCTCGAGATCGAGTCAGCATGATCCTCTAGGGAGAACCCTTGGCCACACCCATCATATGTGAAGCAATGGTTCCGGAGCTGTGTGCCCCCAGGGATGGATACACAAGAATATGACAAACCCATGAAGAACCCCGGGGCAAGCCCTCGGCCACATCCGTTGTATCCGGAGAGATGGTTGCGGAGCTATGTACCCTCGGGGATGGATACATAGGAATCCGATGGACCAATGAAGAATCCCGGGGCGAGACATCCGCCACAACCATTGTATGCGAAGGGGTGGTTGCGGAGCTGTGTGCCCTCGGGAAAGAGGACATGACAACCTACGATGAAACTAGGGGGAGCCCTCGGCCACACCCATCATATGCAAAGCGATGGGTGTGGAGCTGAGTGCCCTTGGAAGGGAAGACACCATAACCCGTGAAAGACCCTGGGGCAAGCCCTCAGCCACACCCATCATATGCAAAGCGATGATTGCGGACCTGTGTGCCCCGGGAGCCGATACACTAGAACTCATCAAGCCCGCAAAGTATCATGGGGAGAGCCCTCATTCACAACCATCGTATGTGAAGCGATGGTTGCGGAGCTGTGTGACCCCGGGAACAAGAACGAGGAAACCAAACTAAACTACAAGAAACCCAGGGGAGAACACTCTGTCACACCCCTCGTATGGGAAGCATGAGGTGAGGAGTTGTGTGCCACCGAGAACCAAAATTCGGGAATCCCCCCGGCAAGCGCCGCGTCCTGGCGGAGAAGATGCCTAGGCTACCCTAGGCCACAGACGTACTAAGGTACCTCTAGACCCACAGCTCCCG
The DNA here is from genome assembly GCA_910589775.1 of Avena eriantha. Classification (NCBI taxonomy): domain Eukaryota; kingdom Viridiplantae; phylum Streptophyta; class Magnoliopsida; order Poales; family Poaceae; genus Avena; species Avena eriantha. The sequence goes on from OU342740.1 coordinate 129,469,989, forward strand.
GCCAACCGCCCCGACGCCGAGAAGGTATTCTGACAATCCAAGGCATATACCTTGATGGATTGAGATCTCTACTAGAAACGCAAATCTAGTATCCTGTTTCGCTGCATCTCCCAAGAAGAAGGGTGCTGGCTCCTCACCGAGATCGACGAGGGAGAGTGCGTGATTCACCTCACTTCTCGGACCTTGGCGGGGAAGGCGTTATGTCAAGGGTTCTACTAGCGAATGGCGTTGCTCGACGCTGAGTATTTTGTCACCACTTGCGACGCCTCCTAATTCCACGCCAATGAGACACACCAACCAGCTCAAGCTCTCCAAACTATACCCTTATCATGGTCGTTCCCCATGTGGGGGCTCGACATCATGGGAACCCTCTCACGAGCAGTGGGGGATACAAGTACCTCTTAGTCACCATCGACAAGTTCACCAGGTGGCCTGAAGTGGAGCCCTTATGGGCCATCACTGCCTAGGCCACCGTTAAGTTCATCCGCGGCATCATGTGCCACTTTGGTCTACCCCACCCGATCATCACCGACAATTGTTCGCAGTTCACCAGTGTTGCATTCCTCGCATAATGCGACACCCTCGGCATCAAGGTCTGCATCACCTCGGTGTCCCACCCCTGGAGCAATGGGCAAGCGGAGCACCTGAATGCGGAGGTGCTATGCAGGCTCAGAAACCAGACTTTCAATCGATTCAAAAGCAGTGGGCAGGGCTGGATCGAGCAGGTCCCTTCCATCCTCTGGTCGATCCGAACCACCTCGAGTAGGGCCACTAGAGAAACTCCTTCCTCCTTGTTCTATGGGGTTGAAGCCGTGATGCCCATATAGCTGCACTACAGGTCCCCCAGGTGCGATCTTACGAAGAGGCCGCCCATGGACAAAGACGAACTGACAACATCAACTTCTTATAAGAGGCTCGCAACCTTGCAGCTGTGCGCACAACTTATTACCAGTAGAGCTTGCGGCACGACCACAGTCACCGGGTCTGGCCTTGAACCATACACAAAGGTGATTTTCCCCTTTGCCGGGCTCGTCCTAGGAAGGGCATTAACATGTTACAACCAAAGTGGGAGGGCCCTTATCGGGTAGTACAGGTCCCCAATCCTGGAGAACTCATGGAATATCGGGCACTTACACGAGTACCATCTTCGCAAATTCTACCTGTAAGGTTCCCCAGAAATAAGGTTGCGTGCTGCCGTGAGTCCAGGCGGGATCACCCCACACGGCTCGCTGACTGCAACAATGGAATGCGTCATCAGAATAGTGGGCACAGTTGGATAAGGTTGTGTGCTAGTTAGGCAGCACGTGAGTCCAAGCGGGATCACCCCACGTGTCTCGCCTGCTGCCCTGATGGAATGCGCCATCAAGGCAGTGGGTACAGTTAGACAAGGTTGTGTGCTCCGTATGTAGCACATGAGTCCAGGCGGGATCACCCCACGTGTATCTCTCACTGTAACAATGGACACGCCATCAGAGCAGTGGGCACAGTCATATAAGGTTGCACGTTGCTCATGCAGCGCGTGAGTCCAGACAGGATCACCCCGCGTGTCTCCCCCACTGCGATGATAGACGTGACATCAAAGCAGTGAGCATAGTTTGAACTCTGAAGTTGATCGAGTCACCAGAAGAATAGAAGCAGTCGGGGCTACCCCCGGGCACCCCAAATCCTTGTGCGAGAAGAATAACTGTGGACAAGCAATGTACCCCCAAATCAATGAATAAAAACGAAGCGGTATGTTGCGCACTCGTTATTCGTGATCATCCACTCGCGGGATGATAACAGGGAAATTGATTGAGAAGCACTCCGGGCGTAACCAAGGAGAGAACCTCGTAACCCTTAGAGCACATGTGACAAAAGCTACCTAGGAGGGTTAGGAGGCAACAATGCCAGATAAGTACCCTCTTTATTTCAGAAATAGTAGACGCGGAATTATAGCCTAGAATGGTAAAATAGTACACCTATGCTAAAACCTTACATGTTGTATATTTGTTGCAACCTATGCTGGTCCAACCTACTCGCTCGACGAGGGGTCTCAGGGAAGTGGCTTGGCAGGGATCTCCACGGAGTCAGAGACCCTCCTCGTGTCAACGTGGCGTTGGTTGATGCTGAATACTTTCATAGGGAGCTTCTCCACCCCATCGAACGTGACAACGAGGATGTGCCCCCACTGAAGGGAGTGGGTCTCAGAGAAGCGGGCACACCCCCTCTCGAGACACATGCTCCCGCCCTCTTTAGAGAACACACGAGCCCACCAGATGGGGTTGCAGCACCTAGCAGGCTGGAGCATCAACCTGCGTGGGCGGTGGCGTCTGCTAAAGGACCAAGTGAAGACATCAGGATATGCATCATTCCCACACTCTCCTGGTGCACCCTCACATAGAACTTGAAGCCGGAAAAATCCGGCCATGGGTTCTAAGGAGCTGTTGCCGCAGGGCAACGATCCATCTCCAAGCAATGACCTCATCCCTGGCCATGCTGCCCTTGCCCTCGATCTTTCTCACCACCGCCCAATGGGAGCCAACCCTCCAGCGCAGGCAAAAGAAGCCTTCCCGACACTGGTGCATGGTCTGCAAGGTGGACGGTGGCCATAGTTCTACAAAGAGCAAGGAACACGAAGGAGAGAAGATAAGTGCTAGGTGCGGCCTCCATCCTCGAGGCCGTTTAAATACGCTGAGGGGAGGAAGCCACCGGGTGCAATACAGAAGACCGAAGCTACTTCAAGGACCATCCATTGGGATCCCAAGGCTGCCGAGCCGATGTGACAAGATCTTCTTTAGAATCTGCAGGCTGGATCTCGGGTAACTCCATCGACAGGTCCTCAGTCTGACGCCTTGTGTGGGCAAGGTATCGCCCCGGGTCGCCAACAACATGAAGCAAAACCTCTCCCAAGAGCTACTATCTATTCCGAGCTCTTTAAGGGTCACAGAACCACATGCTCCTGGTTGGGCATCCCGCAGACTGCCTAGCCTAGAGTCCCGGGGATCTATCCCCAGTTAGATTCACAGATCATCTAGACGAACACAATCACAGAGAGAGACAATGTTTTTACCCAGGTTCAGGTACATAGTGAGTGGAGCCCTACGTCGTGCAACTAAATACTGTATGCTTGTCTCAAGGTTAAAATGGGTTCCTTCCCCCCGGGAAGGATCTCTCCTTTCTCCTCCTTCTTCTCCTCTCCTCTCTAGGTTCTACCTAGGCCTCCTTTTACAGGGGTAAGGGGACACCCCAAAGGTCGGATCACACACGACATCGAGGGCTTACTGTAGCATCCCAATGTTCTAAACATTGTAATGCTACATGGTCTAATAAATATAATGATACCATATACATGTCATTATTGGATCATTATCATATCATGCTCATGTCACCATGGAACATTGCATTAGAGCATCATATTAAAACCCTGTTCATTTGGTTCTTCTCTTCATAATGCATTTTCCTATTATTTGTATTGCCTCTTGATATTATTGTAGTTGGTTCTTGATATAATTCTTGATGTCCAAGTTGAGTTGGGGGCATACCTTTTCTACTTCCACCACCTTCCTTTTGGCTCTATCTATAATTTCACCATCCTAATTCTATATGAGCCATTTGCATTTCTATTGGTATTTAAATTTAGCTCATATATGTTGGGGTGGATCCACTTCTATTTCTACATGCTCCCATATATGATCCATGTTGTTTTCACAATATTAAATATGTGGAGCCATATGGCCACCTTTTGCATGCTACGTGAGTAGGAATGTTTCTCAAGCTTCCATATGGGCTCTATTTGAATTTATGTTCATATATGAATATAAATGTGCCATGCTAGTGTGTGTGTCCCACTAATGATTGTATAGCCACATATACTAGATTAATGTGTGTCAGTCTAGAAAATATTTTGGTAGCTATATATACTAGGGAAAAACTAAACGTGAGAGTAGGACGATTTGCATTTTTCTTCTTACCACCCACACATCCTATTATGGTAAGAAAGTGTAACATTTGTCTATCTGCTTCTAAAAATTCAAACTAGGATTCATGTGTTCGGGGTATCTGTAGTACTCCCTCTGTTTCAGTTTACAAGTCCTACGCATAGTTCAATGTCACCAAATTGAGCAACTTAGTATGAGGTATATATTACAAAAAATATATCACCGGAAACTTTAGACATTGTATTTTCCAATGATATAATTTTTATATTATATAATTTAAAATATATAGGTCAAATTGATAACCTAGATGTGCGCGTAGTTCTTTTAAACCGAAATGGAGGGAGTACCATAGGATGTGTTAATCCTTTGTTGATCTGTTGCATCCAACCTTGCTTCGCAATCTGCCTTTGGTTATCCATTATTGGTACATTCCATACCGAGAGTCTTGTGTGTAAACGACATGATCTATCCGACTCTTTCTTAACCGACGCGATCTTGTTAGGGATGTTTGTTCTTTAGTACGCTTTCATAGAATGTGGAGTTGCTAATCTCTATCTGTTAAGTGGTTTTGCGCATCTAGTTGGTATTTTAATGCTAAAAAATGTATAATTTTTCTTTGGTAGATTTGTGTTCCTCACTCCTTTTAAGTCATGTGCGATATGGTAACTATCTCCTAGATGCTGTGAACTTTGCTTGATATTTTTATATCATCTTAGTAATTTGTATCCTTTAATCATGGTTCATTCCATTCTAGTACTATTTTTGATTATTATAATTCTCCATTATTGTACTAATGCAAAGTTTTTCATAAATAATAGGATGCCTTGCCGCAATGAGGATGATTCCAGGCTTGCTAGACCTTGGATTTGCACTCGTCAGTCTCACCACCACTCTGAGTACTATGCAACAGAACCAGCTCAGGTTCGAGGAAAGTGTGCGCCACAATGAATTCGCTCATGTCAAACAACACGACACCATGAAGGACTTCTTACACTTCAACCCCTGCCACTTTGAGGTGACTATTAAGTCGCTTGACGCTGATGATTGGCTCCGCGAGACTACTAGGCTTATCAACACTGCAGATGTTGTGGAGCATGATCGAGTCAAGTTTGCGACACACCAGTTACGAGGAGAGTCTACACTCTAGTGGGAAAACTTTCTTGAGTCAAGCCTGCCTGGTTTTCAGCCTACGTGGGGACAGTTTATTGAGGCCTTCAAACATCACTACCTCCTAGAAAATTTCATGGAAAAGATGAAAGAAGTGTTCCTAAATCTCAAGCAAGGTAATTACAATGTGAGCACCTACATCAAAAACTTTGCAAACTTGTCTCGCGATGGAGGCGATCAGGTCCCTACTGACAAGGAGAAGCAAAAGAGATTCTACCAAGGGCTCAATGCATCTATCAAGTATGCTCTCAATCACGCCACTCTGAACTTGTTGCTCAAGCTTCAACAAGCAACTCTTCAAGAGTAAGCTAGTAAGCAAGCTTAAGGTGAGTCAAAGAAGCATAGTTGTTATACTACTGGTTCCTTGGCAATGGCCGCTCCTTCTAAGCGCCGAGAGTGGGTACCTGATACCTTCGATCCGGATTACGGATGTAGTATAGCTCTTTTTCCCTAGTAGACCTAGGTTATCGAATCCTCAGGAAGCGAATGCGTAGTGAAGTTACTTTAACGGACCTTCGGGAGTTTTAGAATTCCTTTTATGTTTTCACCGGACCAGTAGCTTGCATCTTTTTTTTATTGTTGTTGATGATGGAGAGAGAGGGCCTAGGGCGTTCAGTTTCACCTGTAGCTATGCAAAAACATCTGATGGAAACAAAAGATACAAATAAAGTATGCGTATACTTGTCAAAGCAAGATAAATTATATGTGGGCAGTGTATCCATAATTGCTATTGCCTCCGCAGCCGCTTATAGCAATAACCTACTAGTCTCATCCATAAAAGAAAGAGAACTAATGATATGCATAGTGATGGCACCGTTAATCCCAAGCAAATCCCTCACATACAGCCATACTACCCCTTCTGTAACTAGGGTTCCCAACCTGCAGATCAGTCATCACTCATACTCCCTATACCTGGCTCAACCCTAGGGGTCTTGGGTACCTGACAAGTCCTTAGATTGAGGCAAGAGAGGATACAATAATCATCATGTCATACAAACTAATACACGATCCCTTCTATGATAAATCACATGCTCAATCGCTACATGGCTAGGCCGAAGCCCTTAGCCCAAGGAAAATTACTCACACATAGAGATGAGATCAACAATCACAAACATTGTATTGAAAATCATAAGATTGATAGCAATAGTATTACAATGTTGCCAATCGGAGAAGAGATCTACTATTACAAGTGGTGGAAGATGGCTATGGAGATGGAGAAGGGTTTGGAGATATGGAGGCGGCTTTCTGGCGAGGTATGGCTTCTGGGGCGTGATGTCTCTCTGTTTCTCGTTGCTTGAGGCTTCTTTATATAGGGGTCCCTTCACGAAAGTTGTTCTTTTTTGACCTAATGGAGGTGGCGCCAATTATATGACCCGAGCTATATGGTCAGAATTTTTGCTTCGACCGTATAGTTGGTCGTTATACCGTCTGTCTTCGTTGGACGACTCCTGGTTTCTTCTGGTCAAAGGAAATATCGTATTTTTGACTTTAATGTAGTGATTCCCTCCTTTAAACGACATTATCTGCGTAGGAAAAATACAAGAACAATGGATTGCATACCCTTCTGAATATGAGCATTAGAGGCAGGGTTTAGAGATATATTTCATAAAAAATATGATTAATATCCAGTTTAAATGTGGACGTAGATGGCTATATTTTAGAACCATCAACCTCCCCAAGCTTAAAATTGATCGTCCCGAGCATGAAAACCAAAATCAAAAAGGAACTCAGCATTTAAACTGAAATAACGAGATGGTGATCTTACTCATGATTAATAGTCTCAGGTTTCCTCCACTTTCATAAATCTGAAAAACTTCAGCATAGATAGAGTAATGGCAATCATATCATATGGGTTTCATGCATCCTTATAACGCAGCAAAATTATTGTAAGCACGGATGATTCAAAGGAGTAAATTTTATTCCTTGTCAAGTAATCAACTCGTAGGCTTGCCTTTGAATAGTAAAGTATAATCATGTAAATTAAGAGTGTGAGAGTTGTCATGAAAATCATATATACTAGAGTATCTCAATTCTCCCACATCAATGAATGAAGACTTTGCAAGCACTACTTATCTATTCATTGTCCTTCAAGAATTTCAGTTTTTAAGTAATTGAGAGCATGCCAAAGATTTTTATTAGTTATCGAGCTATGATGGACACTCGTAGCATCACTAAGGTTTTTGTTCCTTTTGCATAATGATTACTCATAACAGCCAGAGGAGTGATTCCATCATGATTACAGCTACCCGGGAGTGCCAAGGATCTTACCCACTATAGCATTGCTGCTACAAGTGTTTAATCAACTCATAGCCGAAATCTAGGAGTTTCCTCCATAAAGATCGTTCGTAGGCCAGCGGAGTTGTTGGCATCCCATGAAGTTTGACATGCATAAAGATATATCATTCTTATGATTAACAAGTCAAACTTTGGCATGCTCACAAAAACTGCTAAACATTAATTCAATTAAACAAATCCTTTCAAAGAGAGCTATTTAAGTCAATCAATATTTTCAGTGGTGTCAAGTGTCTCAAGAAATAAGCCTTCAAGAATAAACACTACAACACCCAAGCCTTAAATTGTGAGACTTTTTCTTATTACAGTTGTTTTAGCAATTTTTAGGCAAGACTTGGTTAATTACGAGAGCTGGAACAAAATGAGCCCAATTAAATACCCATGCAACTGAAAATATTACTATGATACAAAGACGCACTCCACCAATATAATATCTCAACATTTACTACTAACTAGCATGGGTTTCTCAAACCATAACAGTGGGGAGTCATAAGGCATACTTATCATGTTTGGTTCTACTTCTCTCTTCCCTTTTTTTATTTGTTTCTTGTAAACTCAAAGTCGATCACTCTCCTGCAATCATACGAAGACCTCGAGGCCACAAGAAAAATAAAGAGGGAAAATAAGGAAAATGGAGAAATCTTTTTGTGATTTTTAAGAGAGGAAAATAAAGAATAGAAAATTGGCGGCAAAGCTTGGCTAGAAATTTCGAAAGCAAATAGAAAGAACTAAAGATAAAGTGTTGGGGAAACCAACACAAGTGCTCATAAACTCAAATAAAATCATAACCTCGAAAAATAAAAGAAAATGAATGCCAAATAAAGATACATGAGGAAACTTCCCCAAGCTTAGGCTTTTGCAAGCCCTCCAAATCATTGTGGTGGCGAGAAAAGTTGTTACTCTAGTTCCCGAATTGAGTGGAGAGGTTACTTGTTGATTCTGGGAGGTTCAAAGAGAGGTTGTGCATCCTCTCCACAGTCCCTCCAAGTCCTTGGAAATATTGGTATGTGGCGAACCGGGTTTGTGGTTGCTCCTCTTCTTAGTGAGGAACTTCTTGCTCCTCCTCTTGGTCCTCATCCTCTTAAGGAATATCCACCTCTGGTTGGTACTGCTCAACCTGCACATCATATAGCAAACATCCTTCCTCGATAGAGAAAATACCATTAGGCAAAGGAGCAGGGTAGATACACCGAGCTCCAGCAATATGCTGATAATAAGCACCACCTCTCCTAGTGAGCATTCCACATGCCCTCAAGGTGGAGAAACCAGCACGCGTCTTAGCTAGTATGGGTTGCAACTCACCTAGATCAATGTATAGGGCGGTGGAAAGCACGGTGATGATGCCTCGTCCTGTGATTGGCCCTTGGCTTTGGGAGGCTTACTGCTCTAGGTAGCGCACAAGGATGGTGCCCAAGTTGAGTGATAGGTTGCAGTTGATGTAAGAAGCCTTGGCGAGGAATAGGATGTCTGCCTCGTTGAGTCTCGTGAACTCATTACGTGCTTGCAAGGTGTTAGAAATAACATAGAAAAAATAACGAATTGGAGGATGTTGAATATTCTTCCCCTTGTTCACTCTACTAGTAAAGCTCATTCCATTATAGTATTGATCGGGAAAGGAATTAAGCCAGTAAAGGATGCACGTAGAGAATGAGCATCATTGTTTGGCAAATTAAAGAATGTACACCATTGATCCAATGTTAAGGTGCAGTTTTTGTTCATCAGACGGAAAGAAATAGTATCTTCTCATTGCCACAGTTTAACAGTGCTTTGCAATGAACTTAGAAATTCAATGCTTAAGTGGCGATAATTAGGTACATCATTGTACACAAAGTTTTGCAGGATAGCTCTATTGCAAAGTAAATTAAAGTCATCAAAAATATGAAGCTGGTTCAATATAATGGGGCAAGCCCACTTGGTGGCCTTCACTTCACGATTCTTGATCTTGTTGAAGTGTTCGTGATGAGCCTGATCCCTGAACCGTATCCCCATGCGTTCCTGGGTGATTGCGCGAGAAGTGCTAGCGGTGGCACGAGCACGAGTTTGGCTCCTTGTGTTCATCATCTAAAACATTACAGAAAGGCAAAAATAAAACTTTTTGATCCAACAATAGTAAGTATAATATGTTCCTCATCTAAGCACACTAAAGAATCTCCTCAAGATAATAATCTAGGCAAGAAAATCATGGCAATTGGTTCATAGTAGGTCTCACCCTAGATTGGTAATGACAATAGATCAAAGATGAATTTGCAAAAAGTAATTGGAGGATCGGAGGAGAAACATACCGTATATCACTTGTGTGCGAGGAAATCGAACGAAATTGAGTAGGGATGAACATCCCCTGAGGTTTTGAGAGAGTTTGGAGGTAGAAGAACAAAAAAGGATTGAAGTTTTGGAGTTGGGAGTATCTTCCCGTGCGATTTTGTGGTCAAACGAATGTTCTGGCCGTATAGTTGGCGTTCTGTCAAAATATTAGGTCTTCCTCCTGGCGGCGCAGCTATATGACCGCAACTATATAGGCAGAACAAAATGTTCCGACCGTATAGTTGGTCATTAAACTGTCTGTCCATGCGAAAGAAAATTTGCAAATGCCTCGATATCTATACGACCGGAACTATACGGCCGGAATTTTTATTCCCGTCGTATAGTTGGTCGTTAAAATCCCAGTATATATGAAAAGAAATAGTACGGAGGCATTGATATCTATACGACCGGAACTATATGGCTAGAATTTTTATTCCCACCGTATAGTTGGATGTTCAACTGTCTGTACATAAGAAAACAAATTGTATGGAGGCATTGATATCTATATGACCGCAATTTTTTATTCTCACCGTATAGTTGGTCGTTAAACTCTCAGTACATATTGCATAAAAAATTTGATGGCAAAGATAACTATATGACCGGAGCTATACGGCCGGAATTTTTATTCCCGCCGTATAGTTGGTCGTTAAACCGTCTGTGTCCATCAATTTTTTTTGTTTCTTCGTAAACTATTTTTTTCCTATAACTTAGCGATATACCTTGTTTTTGACAGAAAATTGACAGAAAATAGTGTCGACCAACAATAGCATGAATAATGCAGAAATTCAAGTACTACCAAATTTTTCTCTCCAAATGGAGTTTTCTAGCACTCTTTATTGAACATGAACTTAAGCTGAAACTAAAAACTTAACTCAAACCTTAATTTAACATGGGTTCCTTCCCATGGAGTGCTCTTTTATGGTCAATAGTTTGACCTTGATGATACTCACTTGGGCCAGATGAGTGGAACACCCACTCCAAAGTAATTGGCCTTCAAAGTGATGGCCTCCTTATCGTCATGTTTGACTTTCTTCTTCCTGGGAAAATGAACAATAAAAGGATCTCGCGAAGGAAATTGCACCTTCACGTTCCCTTTATGAAGGTTAATTAAAGCCTTTATGGTTCTTAAGAAAGGACGGCCTAGTATTATAGGAGCAATAGTATCCTCAGGCATGTCAACAATAATGAAATCAATGAGAGCAGGATAACCTTTGATGTAAACTAAAGTGTCCTCCTTAATCCCTACAGCTTGTTTGTAGGTAGAATCTGCTAGATGTAATTTTAATTCAGTAATTTCAAAGGAGCCAAGATTTAACTTGTTAAAAAGACTCTTTGGAATTGTTGAGACGCTTGCACCTCGATCACAAAGTGCAGCTATCTCATTAGTTCCTATCTTTATCCTAATAGTAGGCTCAAATATGTCATCTAGTTTAACAGGTAATTTTTCAGCGATTTTCTTATATTCCTCTTCAAGCTCGCGTACCTTAATTGCTACTAGATCAACAAAGTGTTGATACATGGCTTCATCATTTCCTTCACTTACCGGAATTTTGACATTGATCGTTTTTACGAGATCTTCGATAGTGTAACTTGGTTAAGGGGCATTACTATAGTCAAGTTCTTCAGGCTCCTCCCTTTGAATTCTCATCATTTTAAGTTCCTCAACATGATTAGGCTCAGCTTTTCCTGCAAATTTAGCTAGAATGTGAGTTTGACTCTCGGTTATCTTACCGAGCTGTGCCTCAACGGTCCTTGTTCTCTCTTGAGGGGCCTATAAATCATTTCTCAAACTAACAACTTGGTTAGATAAGTTACCAAGCATAGCATCATGGTTCTCCATGATTTTTACTAGGATATTATTTTGTTCATTTTGTGAGTCTATGAAAGATTTAAGCGTTTCTTGGAGACTACCAATACTAGTTCCCATATTATTATTAGAGTTATTTGTAGGACTAGCATAATGTTTTTGAAAATTAGGATTGTAACTTTTGTTCCAAGCAGGATTATAATCATTACGAGCTACGGAGTCTATTTCTTCTATATTTGTTTCGGGGGTGGCTCTTACCTGGGTTTCCTTATGTTTTACGGCTAGTATCAGCTCATCCAACTTAGCATTGAGATCTTCGTTCAATTGTGGTGAGACAGAGTTCACCTTCTTTGTGTTTGCTCTTCCAACATGCCATTGGGCATGGTTGTCTTGCATATTGTCTAGCAGCTGCTTTGTTTTGGTAATATGTTTCCCCATGAATGTTCCTCCAACTACAGTATCAAGAATAGACTTATACACATGATTAAGAGGATTGTAAAATTAATGGAGGATTAATCAATCATCCATCCCATGACTAGGACAGTTTCTTAGGCATTCTTTTATCCTCTCCCATGCAAGCGCTGGTGGCTCACGCTCTTCCTGTCTAAAACTAGTAATATTAGATCGGAGTTGCATAGTCTTTGCAGGTGGGAAAATTTTAGTCATAAATAAAGAAGTACATCCCACCCATGATGTAATAGTATTTTTAGGCAAAGATAGCAACCATTCTTTAGATCTTCCTCTTAGAGAGAAAGGAAATAGACGTAATCTAACCGCATCAGGGTCAACGTCTTTTATACGCATCATATCACATATTTCTGTGAAAGTATTTAAGTGCATACCTGCGTCTTCCACAGCAGAGCCTCCAAATTGATTATGTTGAACCAAACTTAAATAATGGGGCTTAATTTCATAGTCATCAGCAGCAATTGCTGGATGAGTAATAGGACTACACAAATACTCATTATTGGGAGTAGCAAACTCCCCAAGGTTCTTTTCACCCATACTTCCTATGTTTTTGGGTTTTCTTAGATTAAAAATTATAACTCTAAAAACAAGAATTTAAAGGCTAGCTATTTTTTTGGTTTATCAAATAAAGGCTAATAGAAAACTAACAAAATTAAAAACAAGAATTAAAACTAGCAAGGTTCCTAATAACCTCACCAGGGTAGCTATTGCTTCCTCGGTAACGGCACCGGAAAAAGGGTTGATACCTTCGATCCGGATTACAGATGTAGTATAGCTCTTTTTTCCTAGTAGACCTAGGTTATCGAATCCTCGGAAAGGAAATGCCTAGTGAAGTTACTTTAACGGACCTTCAGGAGTTTTAGAATTCCTTTTGTGCTTTCACCGGACCAGTAGCTTGCATCTTTTTTGTTGTTGTTGATGATGGAGAGAGAGAGGGCCTAGGGCGTTCGGTTTCACTTGTAGCTATGCAAAAACATCTGATGGAAATAAAATATAGGGTAAAGTATGCGTGTATTGTTAAAGAAAGATAAATTATATGTGGGCAGTGCATCCATAATTGCTATTTCCTCCGCAATCGCTTATAGTCATAACCTACTAGTCTCATCCATAGAAGAAAGAGAACTAATGATATGCATAGTGATGTCACCGTTAATCCCAAGCAAATCCCTCATATATAGTCGTACTATCCCTTCTGTCACTGGGGTTCCCAACCTGCATATCAGTCATCACTCATACCCCTATACCTGGCTCAACCCTCGGGGTCTTGGGTACCTAACAAGTCCTTAGATTGAGGTAAGAGAGGTTACAATAATCATCATGTCATACAAACTAATACACAATCCCACCTATGATAAATCACATGCACAATTGCGACATGTCTAGGCCGAAGCCCTTAGCCCAAGGAGAATTACTCACACATAGAGATGAGATCAACTATCACAAACATTGTAATGAAAACAATAAGATTGATAGCAATAGTCTTACAATGTCGCCAATTGGAGAAGAGATCTATTATTACAAGTGGTGGAAGATGGCTATGGAGATGAAGAAGGGTTTGGAGATCTGGAGGCGGCTTTCTGGCGAGGTATGGCTTCTGGGGCATGGTGTCTCTATGTTTCTCGTCGCTCGAGGCTTCTTTATATAGGGGTCCCTTCACGAAAGTTATTTTGTTTGACCTAACGGAGGCGGCACCAACTATACAACCGGAGCTATACGGTCGGAATTTTTTCTCCGGCCTGATAGTTTGTCGTTACGACGTTTGTCTTTGTTGGACGACTCCTGGTTTCTTCTGGTCGAAGGAAATATCGTATATTTGACTTTAATGTAGTGATTCCCTCCTTTAAACGACATTATCTACGCAGGAAAAATACAAGAACAAAGGATTGCATACCCTTCTGAATATTAGCATTATTGGCAGGGATTAGAGAGATATTTCATCAAAATATGATTAATATCCAGTTTAAATGTGGACGTAGATGCTTATATTTCAGAGCCATCAGTACCTTATACCGCACCGCCACTCCCCCCTCTTCCAAGAACTCCAAGATCGCCGGGATATACGCCAAGGCTACCAAACCCCTTTAACTTTGCTCCGAGACGCTACCCCAACAACAACTCTCGGGCATCATATGGCGGAGCACCTTCCAGACACTCTGGATTTCATCTGGCTGGTGGTTGCTACATCTGTGGGGATCCTGGGAATATTTAGTTGTACTGCCCCAAGAACACGAGAGCTCTTCCTCCACCACCTCCAAGACCTACTCCAACAATTGCTGCTCGCACACCTACACCTCGGGCTCTCAACATCAACACTAAGCCGGGGTCAACTGTTGCTCATGTCAACAATGTCAACCTCGTTCAAGCTAAACATGGCTCTGGAGTTGTGTTGGGTACGCTGCCCATAAACTCTGTCCATGCACGAGTTTTATTTGATTTAGGCACGTCGCATTCTTTTATGTCTACAAGTTTTGCTGACGAGAATGGGTTACCTATGGATTCTCTCCCCAAATGTCTCATGGTTCTCTCTCCCAAAGCAATAGTGGAATCTTCAAAGATCAGTCATGGCAATCATATTCAAATTGGTGGATCCTCATTTCTGTCTTCCTTGATTATTCTTGGCAACTCGGACATTGGTGTCATCTTGGGTATGGACTGGTTAAAAGCCAATGAAACTTGCATTGACTGTGCTCAACGTTCTATCTCTCTGAAGATTCCTAAATGTCATATAATATATTCTCCAAGACAGACTCATGCTATTTAGCTCTACTATTTGGGTGTCCAGAACATTGATGTTATGGAAGCCCTCCAAAGTGTTCCAGTTGTCCGTGTGTTCCTTGATGTTTTTCCTGAAGAGCTACCAAGTATGCCTCCTGATTGTGCGGTCAAGTTAGTGATTGAGATTGAACCTGGAACCGCTCCTATCTCCAAGCGGCCTAATAAGATGGGTCCTGCAGAGTTGGCTGGACTCAAACGGCAACTTGATGAACAAGAGAAGCTGGGATTTATTCAGCATAGCACTTCCTCTTGGGGTAGTCTGGCAATGTTTCTAAAGAAGCGAGACCGGACTGATCCACTTTGTGTTGACTATTGTGCTCTCAATGCAAAAACCATCAATAATAAATATCCCCTTCCTCCGATAAACGATCTCTTTGATCAACTTGCTGGTATTCTATAAGCTCGACTTGAGAAGTGGATATCATCAAATCAAGATTCGCACGGAAGATGCTCCTAAAACCGTGTTCATAATTTGCTATGGCCTATATGAGTACACGGTCATGTCCTTTGGCGTCACCAATGCTCCTGCTACACTCTCAAATCTTATGAACTAAGTTTTCATGGAGTATCTTGACAAGTTCGTGGTGGTATATCTTGACGACATCCTGGTCTATTCCAAAACATAAGAAGAGCATGCAGAACATCTCTGTTGTGTTCTTACCAAGATTCGTAACAACCGCCTTTATGAAAAGTTCTCAAAGTGTGAATTCTAGCTCCCTGAAGTCACCTATCTGGGCCATGTCATTTCTGCAAAGGGCATTGCCATTAACCTAGAGACTGTTCGGACAATTGTGGAGTGGCTCCCTCCTAAAATGAGAAATAAGTCTAAAGTTTCCTTGGATTCGCTAGCTATTTCCATTGATTTGTTCAGTATTTCTCAAAACTCGCTAAGTGTAACACTCCCGGGATCAGGGTTAAACAAATCATAGACCTTAGCTTGACTTAAGCTTAACCTAGATCTCGAGGATATTCAGTGAGAAATCGGTAACAGAATAGTAACCCTACTACACAAAAATTATTACAGCAAGTTCATAACTGAGAGAAGAACCAAAATATTACAAGTAGGGGTCACTGACCATAAATATAAAACAATAGAAGGAAAATTATGCTATTAAGTATAACAAACTTCACAAATGACCAAAGAGGCCTTAAGCATAACGATGACGTCCCAGCCCATAGATTCTAAGCTGCCGGCTGGGAACCCCAAGCTACTCGCCAGTGTCGATGTCGTATGGAACTCGTCTTCAGGAAACACTTACTCTGCTACAAAAGTATCTACAAAGCAAGGGTGATTACAGGGTGTACTCCGCAAGACTTATGACTTGTGGGGTTAATTTGCGTAAAGCCATCTTTGTTTATAAAACAAGAGGGAGAGAAGAAGATCGTCTAATCTGAATATATTAAAGGGGGATAAGAGAGCAACATCTCCAAAGTATTGATCATCATCTTTTGTTATCCACCAAATAATTATCATCTCCTAACTAGGATCACCCCCCGTACCCGTGAAGAAGCATCCTTAAGCACACGTTGAAGTGCCAAGTTTATGATTAGGTTAATGTTCTCTATGATCTCATGTTCATTCCCAATTCTCCAATTCTCCAAGCAACCTGGCCACGCTTACCTACCTGTTATGATGCACCTCCTTCACTGCCTTCGGGAACAACCAAAATGCATATGTTGAATGGAACGCCCGAACTATGTGACTCATGGAATCTACTAGGCAAGTTAGCTGGTCGAGAGATTCCTGGTCATGTGTGGTTGTACGCTTGTCTTGGTTCCGAGTGTTCCGGTGGTCTGTGGGTTCCTAGATGTTTTTCCTGAAGACCTACTAGTATGCTTCCTGACCATGATGTCGAGTTTGTGATTGAGCTTGAACCTGGAACCTCTCCTATCACCAAGCGGCCTTATAAGATGGGTCCTGTGGAGTTGGCCAAAATCAAACGGCAACTTTTTCAACAATAGAAGTTGGGTTTTATTTGGGACAACACTTCCTCTTGGGGTAGTAAGACAATATTTGTGAAGAAGCTAGACCGGACTGATTGACTTTGTGTTGACTATTGTGCTCTCAATGCAAAACCATCAAGAATAAATATCCCCTTCCTCGGAATAACGATCTCTTTGATCAGCTTGCTGGAGCAGTAGTATTCTATAAGCTCGACTTGAGAAGTCGATATCATCAAATCAAAAGCCACATGGAAGATGTTCCTAAAACAATGTTCATAATTTGCTATGGCCTATATGAGTACATGGTCTTCCTTTGGCCTAACCAATGCTCCTGCTACACTCTCAAATCTTATGAACTTAGTTTTCATGGAGTATCTTGACAATTCATGCTGGTATATCTTGACGACATCCTAGTCTATTCCAAAACATAATAAGAGCATGCGGAACATCTCTGTTGTGTTCTTACCAAGCTTCGTAAGAACTGCCTTTATGCAAAGTTCTCAAAGTGTGAATTCTGGCTCCCTAAAGTCACCTATCTAGGCCATGTCATTTTTGTAAAGGGCATTGCAGTCAACCTAGAGACTAATCAGACAATTGTGGAGTGGCTCCCTCCTAAAAAATGAGAAAGATGTCCGGAGTTTCCTTGGATTGGCTAGCTATTGCCATTCATTTGTTCAGTACTTCTCAAAACTCCCTAAGTGTAACACCCTTGGGATCAGGGTCAAACAAATCCTAGACCTTAGCCTTACTTAAGCTTAACCTAGAGCTCGTGGATATTTAGTGAGAAATTGATAACACAATAGTAACCCTACTACACAAAAATTGTTACAGCAAGCTCATAACTGAGCAAAGAACAAAAATATTACAAGCAGAGGTCACTGACCATAAATATCAAACAAGAGAAGGCAAATTATGCGATTAAGTATAACATACTTAACAAATGTCCTAAGAGACCTAAAGCATAAAGAAGACGTCCCATCCCATAGAGTCTAGGCTGCCGACTAGGAACCCCAAGCTACTCGCCGATGTCGATGTCGTACGGAACTCATCTTCAGGAAACACTTACTCTGCTACAAAAGTATCTACAAAGCAAGGGTGATTACATGGTGTACTCCGCAAGACTTATGACTGGTCGGGTTATTTTTCTTAAAGCCATCTTTGTTTATAAACAAGAGGGAGAGAAGAAGATCGTCTAATCATAATATTTTAAAAGGGGATAAGAGAGCGACATCTCCCAAGTATTGATCATCATATTTTGCTATCCACCAAATCATTACCATCTCCTAACTAGGATCACCCCCTCGTACCCATGAAGAAGCATCCTTAAGCACACATTGAAGTGCCAAGGATTATGATTAGGTTAATGTTCTCTACGATCTCACGTTCATTCCCATGTCTCCATAACCATGTACACGGCTTTTCGAAAAGATTTAACACTTTAGGGTGTATAAGTTTACTCACACGTACCAAACAGCTATTAATGCCACATAATTAGCCCTCTTCCTTGGAAGGCCGACAGAGGATGGTTGGCCACGAACTTTACCTTGCATTTGTCGAGACCATGAGTCACACCCTAAGGAGGGTTTCTCCATAATGGGTGAAATCCCGAAGCTGGTCCCAAGATGTGTTAGTCGAGTTTGGTTTATCAGGGGCTCCGTCGACCCCAAGCAACCCGGCCACGCTTACCTACCTGTTATGATGCACCTCCTTCACTGCCTTCAAAAACATATGTTGAATGGAATGCCCAAACTATGTGACTCATGAAATCTACTAGACGAGTTAGTTGTTCGAGAGATTCCCAGTCACGTGTGGCTGTATGCTCGTCTTGGTTCCGAGTGTTCCGGTGGTCCATGAGTTCCTAGATGTTTTTCCTGAAGAGCTACTAGGTATGCCTCCTGACCGTGAGGTCGAGTTTGTAATTGAGCTTGAACCTAGAATCGCTCCTATCTCCAAGCGGCCTTATAAGATGGGTCCTGCAGAGTTGGATGAACTCAAACGACAACTTTATGAACAATAGAAGCTGGGTTTTATTCTGCATAGCACTTCCTCTTGGGGTAGTCCGACAATCATTGTGAGAAGCGAGACCGGACTAATCGAATCTGTGTTGACTATTGTGCTCTCAATGCAAAAACCATCAAGCATAAATATACCCTTCCTCGGATCAATGATCTCTTTCATCAGCTTGCTGGAGAAGTGGTATTCTATAAGCTCAACTTGAGAAGTGGATATCATCAAATCAAAATCCGCACGGAACATGACCCTAAAATAGTGTTCATAATTCGCTATGGCCTATATGACTACACGGTCATGTCCTTTGGCCTCACCAATGCTCCTGCTACACTCTCAAATCTTATGAACTTAGTTTTCATGGAGTATCTTGACAAGTTCGTGGTGGTATATCTTGACGGCATCCTGGTCTATTCCAAAACATAAGAAGAGCATGCGGAACATCTCTGTTGTGTTCTTACCAAGCTTCGTCAGAACCGCCCTGATGCAAAGTTCTCAAAGTGTGAATTCTAGCTCCTTGAAGTCACCTATCTAGGCCATGTCATTTCTGCAAAGGGCATTGCCGTCAACCTAGAGACTGTTCAGACAATTGTGGAGTGGCTCCCTCCTAATAACGAGAAAGAAGTCCATAGTTTCCTTGGATTGGCTAGCTATTGCCATTGATTTGTTCGGTACTTCTCAAAACTCACCAAGTGTAACACCCCCAGGATTAGGGTTGAACAAATACCAGACCTTAGCCTGACTTAAGATTAACCTAGATCTCGAGGATATTCAGTGAGAAATCAGTAACACAATAGTAACCCTACTACACAAAAATTATTATAGCAAGCTCATAACTAAGCGAAGGACCAAAATATTACAAGCAGAGGTCAGTGACCATAAATATCAAACAACATAAGGCAAATTATGCTATTAAGTATAGCAAACTTTAAATATGTCCTAAGAGGCCTGAAGCATAACGATGACGTCCAAACCCATAGATTCTAGGTTGTCGTCTAGGAACCCCAAGATACTCGCTGGTGTTGATGTCATACGAAACTCGTCTTTAGGAAACACTTACTCTCCTACAAAAGTATCTACAAAGCAAGGGTGATTACATGACGTACTCCGCAAGAATTATGACTGGTGGGGTTATTTTTCATAAAGCCATCTTTTTTTTAATAAAACAAGAGGGAGAGAAGAAGATCGTCAGAATATTTTAAAAGGGGTTAAAAGAGCGACATCTCCAAAGTATGGATCATCATCTTTTTCTATCCACCAAATCATTACCATCTCCAAACTAGGATCACCCCCTCATACCCGTGAAGAAGCATCCTTAAGCAAACATTGAAGTGCCAAGTTTTATGATTAGGTTAATGTTCTCTATGATCTCACGTTCATTCCCAAGTATCCATAACCATGTACATGGCTTTTCAAAAAGATTTAACCCTGTAGGGTGTACAAGTTTACTCACACGTACTAATCGACTCTTAATGCCACATAATTAGCCCTCTTCCTTGGAAAGCCCACAGAGGGTGGTTGGCCATGACCTTTACCTTGCATTTGCCGAGACCATGAGTCGCACCCTAAGTAGGGTCCCGAAACTAGTCCCTAGAGATGTGAGTCGAGGTTGGTTTATTAGGGCCTCCATCGACCGCAAGCAACCCGACCACTCTTACCTACCTGTTATGATGCACCTCCTTCACTGCCTTCGAGAACCACCAAAATGCATATGTTGAATGGAACACCCGAAATATGGGATTCATGGAATCTACTAGGCAAGTTAGTTGGTCAAGAGATTCCTAGTCCTGTGTGGCTATACGCAAGTCTTGGTTCCAAGTGTTCTAGTGGTCCGTGAGTTCCTAGATGTTTTTCTGAAGAGCTACCAGGTATGCCTCCTGACCGTGAGGTTGAGTTTGTGATTGAGCTTGAACCTGGAACTGCTCCTATCTCCAAGCAGCATCATAAGATGGGTCCTGTAGAGTTGGCCGAACTCAAATGGCAACTTGATGAACAAGAGAAGCTAGGTTTTATTTAGCATAGCACTTCCTCTTGGGGTAGTCCGACAATCTTTGTGAAGATGCGAGACTGGACTGATCGACTTTGTGTTGACTATTGTGCTCTCAAGGCAAAAACCATCAAGAATAAATATCCGCTTCCTCGGATCAACGATCTCTTTGATCAGCTTGTTGGAGCAGTGGTATTCTATACGCTCGACTTAAGAAGTGGATATCATCAAATCCAGATTCGCATGGAAGATGTTCCTAAAACAGTGTTCATAATTCGCTATGGCCTATATGAGTACATGGTTATGTCCTTTGGTCTCACCAATGCTCCTGCTACACTCTCAAATCTTATGAACTTATTTTTCATGGAGTATCTTGACAAGTTCGTGGTGGTATATCTTGATGACATCCTGGTCTATTCCAAAACATAAGAAGAGCATACAGAACATCTCTGTTGTGTTGTTACCAAGCTTTGTAAGAACCGCCTTTATGGAAAGTTCTCAAAATGTGAATTATGGGTCCCTGAAGTCACCTATATGGGCCATGTCATTTCTGCAAAGGGCATTGCCGTCAACCTAGAGACTGCTCAGACAATTTTGGAGTGGCTCCCTCCTAAAAATGAGAAAGAAGTCTGGAGTTTCCTTGGATTGGCTAGCTATTGCCATTGATTTGTTCAGTACTTCTCAAAACTCGCTAAGTGTAACACTCCTAGGATCAGGGTTAAACAAATCCTAGACCTTAGCCTGACTTAAGCTTAACCTAGAGCTCGAGGATATTCCGTGAGAAATCGGTAACACAATAGTAACCCTACTACACAAAAATTATTACAGCAAGCTCATAACTGAGAGAAGAACCAAAATATTACAAGCAGTGGTCACTGACCATAAATATCAAACAACAAAAGGAAAATTATGCTATTAAGTATAGGAAAATTAACAAATGTCCTAACAGGCCTAAAGCATAATGATGATATCCCATCCCATAGAATCTAGGCCACCGGTCGTGAACCCCAAGCTACTCACTGGTGTCGATGTCGTACGAAACTCGTCTTCTCAAAAAACTTACTCTGCTACAAAAGAATCTACAAAGCAAGGGTGATTATAGGGTGTACTCTGCAAGACATATGACTAGTGGGGTTATTTTGCGTAAAGCCATCTTTGTTTATAAAACAAGAGGGAGAGAAGAAGATCGTCTAATCAGAATATTTTAAAAGGGAATAAAAGAGCGACATCTCCAAAGTATTGATCATCATCTTTTTCTATCCACCGAATTATTACCATCTCCTAACTAGGATCACCTCCTCGTACCCGTGAAGAAGCATCCTTAAGACGTTGAACTGCCAAGTTTTACGATTAGGTTAATGTTCTCTATGATCTCACGTTCATTCCCAAGTCTCCGTAACCGTGTACATGAATTTTCGAAAAGATTTAACCCTGCAGGGTGTACACGTTTACTCACATGTACCAACCTACTATCAATGCCACATAATTAGCCCACTTCCTTGGAAGGGTGACAGAGGGTGGTTGGCCATGACCTTTACCTTGCATTCCCCGAGACCATGAGTCATGCCCTAAGGAGGGTTTCTCCATAACGGTTGAAATCCCGAAGCTGGTCCCTGGAGTGTGAGTCGAGGTTGGTTTATCAGGGGCTCTGTCGAACCCAAGTAACCCTGGCCATGCTTACCTACCTGTTATGATGCACCTCCTTCACTGCCTTCGAGAACAACCAAAATGCATATGTTGAATGGAATGCCTGAACTATGTGACTCATGGAATCTACTAGGCAAGTTAGTTGGTTGAGAGATTCCCAGTCCCGTGTGCATGTACACTCGTATTGGTTCCGAGGGAAAGAACTCGGGTCCTAATGGTGGCGAGCATGGTACTACAAAAACCACATCCCACCGCGGCCTCCCATACAAGCCTTAGCATGTTTAACCTTTACCCTTGATCTTACCTCATCACTATACCTCGTTCTCCTGTCATACTAGATTCTATGCATCTGATATATCATCTGGATAAACCAGAACTGACATCTATGCGTTACTAAGGAAGACACAGATATAAGCTCTAGCAATGCACACAAGCCAAACCTAGTTATGCTAGGAGCAGTGGATCAAGTAATATAAGCTCAAAGGGAGTCATACAATAGATATGATACTCTATCTGTTGATAAAAGACCATAGTAGAATCGTTTGCATCATGGTATGAAGTAAAATACTTTTAAAGTGTAGGATTGTATCATGGTGGGGATATGCTTTCCTTTTCCTATTGATAACCAATAAGCAGGTCTTCGGACATCTGGTACTTGACTTGGTTATAGTTGGTCAAGTATTGTTCGTTAATCTGCGATGGTGTCGATCTCAGTCTTCGATCTCGGAGTCAGTATCGTATTCTGCCAGGAAGAACCAAACACCAAAAAGAAAGGGAAAACAATGAACACATGGCATCGATGCAATGCTCAAGCAAGGTTGATGATATGACAAGTTAAATTGTATTAAAATGTAACCCTAAAGCATGCTTGGCAATTTAAGCAGCGTCTGAGGGGTGCAAACCCTAGAATAGGGGAACCTCGGAGTCACCTGTGAGCATTCATTTGTTCTTCTAACTAAAGTTTTAATGAAAGTTGTTGAACAATGCATGCTTATGATGCTATGAGATATATCTCATTTTTCTGAACATTTTTATATATTATAAATATTTTTATTACTTATAGATATTTGTTATTAAATTTATAAGATTTAACCAATTTCTGAAATTATTATTAAAACAATATAAAACCTTTATTGCATTACGCTGATGTCATTTAGGGATGGAGCATTTCTCACTAGGGCAGTGCCTACCCACAATGGCTGACAGAGGGGCCATGGGCCACCTTAGTTGCCACACGGGCAGGAATGAGACCCACTTGCGTTGATTGGGAGCTGACCCACACGCATGACATCAGGATGACGTCGGCGTGATATCAGGACGGCGGGGAACTCTCAGGATGGTTGTAGGGATGGAGATTGGTGGAGAATTGGGACATGGGAGGAAGCTGGATACATGCAGCGCGATGCGACGTACCCTATAGTGGTTGCACCACTGCTATTTGCTAGCCGGAGCATTGGCGGGGGTCATGTACTGCAGCGGCGCGTGGTGGCTATCGCCGGGAGGATGGCACAGAGCATGATGGAGAAAGTGGAGAGGTCCTTTAGGACCGGGAGCTCACCGAGATTCTAATGGAGGTGACGGAGAGGCATGAGGTGGACCAGAGCGTCGGCACAAACGACGGAGGTGGTCACCGGGCTTGGGGAAGAAGGGCCGTTGCGGCCGATTGCGGGTGCCCGGGCTCGATTCCGATGGAGAGGAGGGATGTGGCATCACGTCGGTGCTCGGGGCATGCTCGACGTGGCTCGGAACAGAGCGGAGCAGCAGGGCTCGCCGGTGACTGGGGCGGCTAGGGTTCCGGTGAGACACACACGAGAGAGCGAGGAAGAGGGGAAAATGAGTGAGAGCCAGGATGAGGTCAAGGGCATCGGCGCAGTCTTATCTCCCCCAGAGGGCGGCAGGGTGCTGCGATTCATGGGGAAGATCGGGCGGCAGTGCGCGTGACACCGAGCTTCTTCCCATCATCATTGAAGACGACAAGAAACAGAAGCCCTAAGGGGTACTAGGCTGCACGCGGGCTGGTTTGGGCCACGCTGGGCTGCGGGTGCTGCGCGCTGAGTGACAGGAGGACAAGAGAATGGGATGGGCCAGCCTGGAGCTCTCTCGCTCTATTTTTTTAACAAAAACTTTTTCTAAATCTGTTTTCACCTTTTCTCTTTGCATTTTCATTTCAAACCTGTTTTGGATTATTTCAAAAATACCAGAAGCTTTACAAAGTATATAAAATACTCAGGGGCCCTTGTATTCAGTTTGGGCTCCAAACATTTTGGGTTTTCAAAATTCAAAACCATTTTGAATAGGTTTCAAAGAGAGAGAGGGGAAATTAAAGTTAAGGATTTGTTTCATTTGTTTCTTGCATGCATTTTTAAGTAGATGATGCCCATGATGCACAAAGCAAACCCTAATTAGGATTAGTTAAAACTGGGTTGCTAAAATTTATCCCCCTTATGAGAATCTTGACCCGCGAAACCGCAGGTAGGAAGAAGGAAGAGAATCAGGGTCACTTCTAAGGAAAAGAGGGAACCCACTAAACAACACATGGAGTAGCTCATGGTCAACTTGTGAAGGAGTGTTCAGAACAACTCTGAGATGATGACATGAAACACATCAAGATAACGGAGGAAACAAAAGGAGAT
The DNA here is from genome assembly GCA_910589775.1 of Avena eriantha. NCBI lineage: Eukaryota > Viridiplantae > Streptophyta > Magnoliopsida > Poales > Poaceae > Avena > Avena eriantha. Next base: position 129,494,934 of record OU342740.1, read on the forward strand.
AGTTTCAAGATGACTGATACCTGGTCTTCATAAGGATTGAGACCATGTAGTTTCATAAGAGTTTAAGCTTCTAAAATGGAAAGCATCCAATAGGAAGAACAAAACCACAGACTTCGAGATACAGATCTCTGCTAGACAACTTAAGTAGAGATTTCACGGGTACAAAGATAGATCAGAAGAACCACGTGGTTGAACTACTTTTGATATAGAAGGGTCACTTCATTCAACAGAAGGTTAATACAGAAAGGTTGTTTTGTGGCGAGCACTCGTAGGAGCCAAAAGGAAAATGTAACAAGAGGAACTGATATTTAGGAAAATCATAGTCACCCTTTGAACACGTTAGAGGAACTAGAGGAAACTCTTTATTCATCTAGGTCTATCAAAATCTTTGCTAAAGATCGTGATATCACTTTACACCACCAGATGAATAGATAAGAAGATTCCTGATGGCACGAGGAACAAGAAACTTCATTCTCATACTTAAATTACTTGGCATAGCAATAGGCTTGCCAACATAAAAGAGTCAGGAGGATTGACCGAGAGACATTTAGCAAAACTACTTTAAATGTTCTCCTTGATGTTCGAGAAAACTGATACCAAGTGAAGGTCAGACTTCAGATACAAGGGGAACAATAAGGACAACCCCTATAATTAAATCATAAAAGATGCCTCATGAGGAGTGGTTGTTATTGCTGATTCAAGAGAATATGGCAATAGGCTTTCTGACTAGTTGTGTCAACCATTATAACAATATTGCCGGATGTTCAAAGATACCTATGTCAAAACCTTGAAGGACACCAACCATCATATCTGCTTGAGATTCAGATTTTGTTAGGTGAAATGATACTTCAGACTCAGCATGTCCGAATAGAAAGTGTGTAACATTTACCACAAAGGTAAAGTCATTAGATTCTCAAGTCATGGACTTCAGTGTTAAGCTCCAATAGACTGATCTAGATTGCTAGACCCATGTATTAACAACTTGTCAAAGGATAGTTGCACCTACATGAAGTACTTTCAATGGATTATAATTGTTTCCGTAAGGAAAAAAGATAACTCTACTCAAATCCATGGTGACATCTTTCAACAAGTGCACACGAATTTGAGAGGGTTACTTCAAACATCCAGAACACATTTTTCGAGATGACCTGATGAAGGTTCTTAAATGTTCCCAATATCAGTGCCAAATGTTCCATATGAATCTATTCTAGGTTGGAGAAGATAAGGATAATGTTGATGGGTTCAACAACAAACTTATCGATATACTCCAATAAGGTGATACCATATGTCATACGAACAACGCAAAGTATTGGCCAGACCAAATGTCGTGGTATTGCCAATGAGTACACCATGGAGGGGTCCTCACAGTGCGTGTTTAGAGACGTGGGGTAAGGCGAAGAGTTGGCAGGTATGAGGTAACACAGCTTACCCAGGTTCAAGTCCCACAATGGTGGAAAAACTCTACTCCTACTATAAATCACTATAATGTCAATACGCCGAGTTATAGAGATATGTTCGCTATGCGAGGTGTTGCACGTTGTACGTAGCAATCTAGGTGTTCATGCCCTAAAGGCTCCCATAGGTCCGGATTATAAAGGCACCAGAACCTAAGGTTTATAGGGAAAGGTCCTTGCCCGACAAGGTAAAGAGTCCTACACTAATACAAACTAGTTTTTCGTGTCTTGCACTCCAAGGCTCCGAGTACGTCGTTGACTCTTGCGTAGCCTTCCTTTATCCGGCATGGGCCTCCCTTCTGGATGCGTCTAACTAGGACGCCCAGCAGACAATAGGCCTTGCTACCAACTATGGGCCACCCGGGTTAGCCGGAATAAGGAAGTGCTATGGTGACACCCATTTAGCATATCCCCAATAATAGCCCTTGGAGGACTTTGAGATCTTGTTCCATATTGCTTATAGTCTTGAATGCTTCATCTAGGTGATGTCGACAATTCATCAAGAAATATTTCAAAGGTCTCCCAAAGAACCCTGCAATCCTCTCCGTCTTCGCAATGTAGCTAGAGATTCCTTGAATCTTCGTTTCTAGAGCTGGACATTTTCCGCCTTCGATGGAACCTTCAGGCATGACCCTTCATTGCAACTATTATGAGGATGACCTAGGGTACAGCCTATGCTACGTTGAAACTCACAGAAGGCGGAGAATTAATCATTAGTTGTTTTCTCGCGCGCGAAATCCGAAACGGTAAACCGGCAAAAACGGAGGACATGGTGAAATTACTGTGCACGTTCATCTCCACGTTGGCAACGCTCCATCCATCAGATCCTTTTGCACGAATCTTGACGTTGGGCCTATATATTTCAACAGCGGCTAGGTTATTTCTTTTTACCTGCATTCGCTTCCTCGTCTTCGTCTTCCTCCAGCCGCGCGCCCGTTCAAGCTCCTCCTCAGAAAACCCTAGCCAGAGCCTCCTTCTTCTCCATCCACTCCGAACATCATAATGGCCTCCAGCAGCTCCATCCCTTCAACAACGGTGGCCCCCGAGGCTACGCCAGAGCTGTCTCAGGGGGTGACGGTCCTGCTGGAGGGGGTCGTTGTCGCTATCACCGCCATGGTGGAAACCACCGGTGACGACCAAGAATGGGCGACGCTAGATGCCGCTGAAGAGGACAATGATTCCCACAATGGAGTGTGGATGGGATCTGACCTGTCTGCTAAAGACTTGTAAGAACTAGTCACCGAGGGGTATCTCCCTGCGGCAAAGGATTTGGTCTGGCGGCCGGTGCCGACCGGCGAGGTGGCTCCTTCTCTCCAAGCCGGAGAGAAGTTGTACCTCAAGGCCCAGATGGTACGAGGCATAATCCTGCCAGTCTCCGACTTCTTCCTGGACGTCCTTCGGCATTTCCGGGTACTTCCCCACAACCTCTCCACTAACAGCATCCTCGTCCTTAGCAACTTTGTAGCTTTGTGTGAAGGATCTATAGGCATAAAACCTAGATTAGATATGTTTGTATATTTCTTCACCATCAAGAGAGAGTCTATAGAGTCCAAGGACGAATTGCAGACTTGTGGAACCATTAGCTTTAAGATCCAGCCTAGTCGGCGCTTCCCCGACATCGTAGGGCATGAGTCATGGAAGAACTGGCAGTGCACATAATTTTATGGCCCAGATATTAACCCCGCCTGACCATCTTGAGACGTATCCCGACTTCATCGATGGAGCCGCTGCCGAAGTACCTGCCTGGAGGACCCTAGCCTCCTTTCTGTCCGGCAATGAGGCCATCCGCTCCGTAAGGCGGATTGAATGGCTTGTAGACGATGGTCTGACAGATTTGGACCTAACCATGTGCTGGTTTTTTAGGCGGATCCAGCCTCTACAGCATGGCGCCGAGTTGATGTGCAAGTACACTCAGGACAGAAGGGATCGTATGGGAATTTCGCGGGGCAACTTCTCTAAGGACATCGTCAAGGTGAAGGATAGGAAGTGTGGCTTCATGATCACCTATGACATGTTGGACTGCGACAAATTCCCAGAGGTAGCTTTTGTTTCCTTTGTTTCTTGTTATATACTCTAAGGTTTTTCCTTCTTGAAGTTGTCAGTCTAAGACTCCTTTGTTTCCTAGCTAGCGACCTTGGCGGAAGATCAGATGGCCTCCTAGGTCTATGATCCCAAGATGAAAGATATCCTCGTGGTGTCCGATGATGACAAACCCAAGGATCAGCCAGCTCCGACAGCGCAAAAGCGGAAGAGCTCCAGCTCTAACACTGCCGCCGAGGCCAAGAAGAAGAAAAAATCGGAGAGTGGAGTCTCCAGACGATCTACCGCCGGCTTAGAGGCGGAGAAGAAGAAATCCACCGCATTCCCCTTTCCAAGGCTCTCGCCATTGAGTAAGTATATTCATTCTCCGGCTTTTATTTTTAGCCCATACCTTTTTTCAACTCTTGTACTTATACTTTGTACGTTTTAGGAGGAAAGCCGGTGCTAGTTTGAAGAGATCCTCCAGAGATGCTGGAGGGTCAAGAAACATTCGTGACATGCTGACCAGGGATGTGGCCATCAAGCCCTTTCCCGCTACTGCTCCCCCTACTCCTGCCGCCTTAACTTCAGCTGGTCCAGCTAGGCCTTTGTCCCCCATCATCCCTAAGGTCTCTGCCATGGAGACATATGTTAATCCAATCTTTGATGTCTCATGCTCTGTCGAGATGGACGTTGCTCCCAGCGGTCAGGTGACGTAGGAGAGTAGGTCCTCCAAAGTGGCTAAAGCTCCGGCTAAGGATGCCACAAAGAAAGGGAAACAGGTAATGGAACGAGAGGAGGTGGAGGCAGTTGTGGCAACAGATAAGGCGGGAGCCTTTGAGCCATCAACTGCTATGGCAACGCAGCAGGCGGCTAGGCCATCATCCATGCCTCCGGCTTTGACAACTCCTATGGCCGCGACTCCTCCGACATTGTTCTTGGATGACCTTATTGCCGTGTATAACAATGTCGACGTCTTTCAAATTGCATATGCCAATATGGCTAACAATCTCAAAGTTATCACCATTGTATGTCTTTGAACTTCACTTCTTTTACTTCGTGTAACATATCCCTCGGTAGCCCCCGAGCTCTTAGGCGGATAAACAAAAGTTATTAGCCTGAGTGCTCCAAAGAACTAACAGTAGAAATTGATAATGTAGCCCCCGAGCATCTGATGGCCCAAAGTATATCGAGCTCATTGGGGAAACCCAAGAGGAAGGTATGATGAGCACAACAGCAAGTTTTCCCTCAGCTATGAAACCAAGGTTATTGAACCAGTAGGAGCAAGGAAACCTCCAAGGTGTTGTTTCCAACTTGGAATCCTGCACAACACAATAACAGAACTTTCCCCCTAACTTACAGTAAGGTTGTCAATCTCACCGGTTTTGCTGCAAACAAAGGATTAAACGTATTGTGTGGAAGATAGTAATAGCTTGTAGAAAGTAAACAAAAAACAGTAAATACTTGTAGATTGATGGTAAAAGAATGGACAGGGGTCCATAGTTCACTAGTGGTGATTATCCTTAAGATAGACGACATGTTGGGTGAACAAATTACAATGGGGAAATTGACAAACATCGAGAAAGCATACATGCATATACTAATCATCTTGACTCCTATGATATTTGATTGGGCATTACAACATTATACATAGACTATAATCCAACTGCATCTATGACTAATAATCCACCTTCAGGTTATCATCCGAACCCCCTGCAGTATTAAGTTGCAAGCAACAAATAATTGCATTAAGCAAAGTGTGTAAAGTAAACAATACGATTGTTCTATGAACAAAGGATTGATGTTTTCTCCCTCGTAGCAACAACACATCTAGTACCTTAGAGATTTCTGTCACTTCCCTAGATTACTAGAGGCATGAACCCACTATCGAGCATAACTACTCCCTCTTGGAGGTGCTAGCATCTACTCGGCCAAGATATCTACTAACAACGGAAAGCATGCAAGATCACAAATAACAAAGACATGATAGAATCAACAATGAATATGCAATAGCATCTCAATATCCATCGGATCCCCGCAAACACAACATGTAGGATTAAAAATAGATGATCTTCATCATGAACGGAGCTCACAAGATCTAAACATGATAGCACAAAGGAGGAGAACCAACCATCTAGCTACTACATGGACCCATAGTCCAATGATGAACTACTCATGCATCACACCGGAGGCAACCATGGTGATGAAGAAGGCCTCCTGGGTGAATTCTCCCCTCCGGCAGGTTGCCGGGAAGAGCTTCAGATCCCTCCCGATCTAGGGATGGAGATGACAGTGGCTACAGACTCTTTCATGGAATTTTGATTAGGTACTTAGGGTTTCTGTATCGGACGCTTCTTATAGGCGAGAGGGGAGGCCGAGGGGGTGCCCGAGGCGGCTGCAACCCTCAGGCGTGGGCTAGGCTTGGCCGTGTGGCCATGGGTGTGGCCCCTCAAGGCCCTCCTCCGTTTCGTCTTCTGGCTCCGTGTTCCCCTCGGTAAAATATTGACTTCGGCTTTTGTCCCGTCCAATTCCGAGCATATTCATTTTCTGGCTTTTCTGGAACCAAAAACAGCAGAAAACAGGCAACTGGCACTATGGCATCTTGTTAATAGTTTAGTTCCAGGAAATGTGTAAAAATACTCCAAAGTGTGGACAAAACATAAGAAAGTAGATATAAAACAAGCATGGGACATAAAAAATTATAATACGTTTGCAACGTATCAGCATCTAGGTGGAAACTTAGAAAAGTTCTAGCTAGATGCTCTAAGTGTAGCATACTTGCTGATTAAAATCTTGTACTGTAGCCCTCGAGCGTGTAGTTGAAACTAGATAGTTCCGACTAAATTCTCTAGAGAGACTAAGCATGTTACTTGTTGTAGAATGAGAATAGATGGAGGATTACCGCCAATGAGAGGTTTGCTGCTTTGCGGAAGGAACTGGACCTTGAACAGGGTAAAACAGCCTCCTGATGCAACAAATCAAAAAATAGCCGGAGTTTGTTTCCTTTAACAGCTCCTTGCTTTTTATCATGGATCCATTTATGCCGTCTTCTCATAATGATTTCCTTTTTCCGTATTATAGAGGCCATCGCCAAAGCCAAGAGCATCATGGAGCAATCCAAACATATTCAAGAGCTTGACAATGAGAATAAAATCTTGAAGAAATCCCTGGCCGATGCTATCAAGGGCCATGAAGAAGCGATGAGGGTACTACAAGAGTCTGCTGACGCCGAGATGCAGTGCCCAAAGAACAAAATTGCACAACTCAAGGAACATAACCAAGATGCCAAAGAGCAGAATGAGAGGAACCTTGAGGTGTACAAGACAGTTCAGAAGGAGTAGGATGTCTTGGAGGAGACACGCAAGCAAGCTGAGAAGAGCATCTTCGGTAACTTTCCCCCATCTTGATCAATTCTGTACTTTGGATAAAAGTTTGATTTTCTTGTACCCACGATCCTTGTATCTTATGCAAACCACAACTCCCATTGGCTTGGCCAACTTGGGTGAAGGTGCTCCGGATTGTAAGGAGTGCATGATTCTTGCCGGAAACTTCGTCATCACCATTATTGCCCAGGCCAAGGAGATAGCCTAGCCTTTAGGAATAAACATCAAGGTGGCAGACTCAGCGGCCAAGTACTCGGAAATCCTGCGCCAAGCCCCCGAGAAAGTCAAGAACTGGAAAGCCTCTTGTGTCCGGGCTGGTGCGAGGATGACCTTGTCTTTGGTCAAGGCACACTACGACAACGCCGACATCGATCTGGTGACCTCTAGCATGCCCAAGCTAGACGAGGAAGGGAAAGAAATTGATAGCGATGCTATTTGGAATTCCCTCACTAGTTTCGACACCAAAATTGCCAGGATGGTCAAGGCGGACGTCTTCGTGCCTGCTGAGATCCTTGATGAAGACATGGCTTCATCTGAGTCTATCCCATCTCCTTCTGAGTTTGATGAGATATCCCGGCCTGGTTCTCCTATTGCTGATGATGCCACCACGAAGTCCCCTACAACAGAACCATGGAAAACAATATTTGTATTAAATGTTTCTATGCAATGTGTATGCGGAAAAACTTATGTGTTTTGCTCAGGCGGAAAAACATGTACTCAAGTTTCCTGCTACTTATCTGTTTCCAACATGTGTATATTTTTAAGCAAGTGCAGGCTTATCCATATTCTGGTTTGTATGCTTGACCTTTCGTGAGACAGAAGACCCGCAACACAAAACTATGCCCTCGGGCGATGATGCTTAATAGCACCATCAAGAACCTAAGAGCAAAATCGCCGGCTTTGAGTGCCGAGAATTCACTACTCCAGAATCCACATAAAAACTTTAGAAAACGTGTAGACCAGAAAACTTAAGGTAACACCCATAGGATGAATTTTCACAAGTTTAAATGCAAACTTGTGCATAAAGGGTTTATGTGATCCAAAAATGAACAACTAAAGGAGTTAAAAATGAACCAAATGCTTTATTTCATTGATCATATAAGAAACTTATTACATAATATAAATATGCTAAGTGTAAAAGGGACGTAGCTATGCTATGTTCCATGGTCGATCTGTCTCCGGGTAATCATCATCGGAGTCACGTTGCTTGCTCTTGCGATTTTTGGCCTATCCTTCAACTCGCGAATATCGATGAGGTAATAGGAACCATTTAGCAATACGTTGCTTATGTCGAACGGTCCTTCCCAAGGCGGGGATAGTTTGTGTGATTTCTCCTGCTTGAGTCTAAGCACCAGATCCCCCTCTTTAAACAAGCGATGTTTTACATGGTGACTTTGGTAGCCACGTAGCTTCTGCTAGTAGACGGCGGATCTCTGGCATGCCATCACGTGCTCTTCCTCGGGTACGTCCACAGATAAGCGTCTAGATTCTTCAGCGTCATCCTCTTCGTAGGCGGCGACTCTTGGTGCAACATGGAGGATGTCGGATGGCAGGAGGGCTTCTGCTCCGTAAACCATGAAGAAAATGAGTCAAGCCAGTGGATCTATTGGGTGTTGTTCGTAAACTCCACAAGACAGATGGTAATTCCTCTGCCCAAGCTCTAGCTGCTCTATGTAGCGGTGCTTCTAAGCATGGCTTGATTCTGTGCAGAATTAGTTCATTGGCCCTTTCAACTTGCCTATTTGACTGTGAGTGTGCCACAGATGCTAGGTCAAGGCGGATGCCTTTTTCATGATAATACTCCTCAACTTCTCCGAGAGACAAATTTCTGCCATTATTGGTGATGATGCTGTGTGGGAGACCAAACCTCACCACTATATCCCGGACAAATTTCAGGGTTGTTGCCCCATCAAGCTTTCTAATGAGTTTATCTTCAATCCATTTTGTGAACTTATCCACTCCTACTAGCAAGTGTGTAAATACACAAGGTGTTGTCTGCAAAGGTCCCACCATGTCCAGCCCCTAGACTACAAACGGCCAAGTTATTGGTATGGTTCGCAATCCTTCAGCTAGAACACTTGGTTATCTCGCATAGAACTGACACCCAAGGCATGTTTGTACCAACTTATCAGTGTCCGCCTTGGTAGTTAACCTGTAGAATCCTTGTCGGAAAGCCTTAGCTACAGACGATTGGGGAGCGGAATGATGCCTACAATCTCCGAGATGTATCTCTCTAAGGATTTCAATACCTTGATATTGTGAAACGCATCGAAGGAAAAATCCTGTGGTACTTCTTTTGTATAGCTGGCTGTCAATGATGACATATCCTTTTTCTCTGCATACTATTTACCGGCTTACGACTTCGTTGGTTGGGAAAGTTCCGTCTTGTTGATAGTCCATGAACAGTTTCGTCCAAGATGGAGTGTTACTGTGTTACTGAATGATTCCGCTCTATCCGGGTTGTCGAGGTCCGCTCCCTTCACGGATGGATTCCGCAAGTTTTCCAGGAAAATGCATGGCAGAATTGGTCGGAAGGCTGACCCAAGCTTTGATAGCAGATCTGCTGCCTCATTTTCTTCCCTTTTGACGTAGTTGACTTCGTAGCCGTCGAAGCACTTGGCTATTTCATCTACTTCGTCTCGATATGCCACCATCATAGGGTTCCGCGCTTTCCAGGTGTCAGCTACTTGCTGGGCAACCAAGTCGGAATCTCCATAGCAAACTATGCGCTTGGTGCCAATATTCTTGGCTACTCGAAGTCCGTGAATGAGGGCCTCATATTCTGCCATGTTGTTGGTAGCATTTAAGTGGATCTGCAGGACGTATTGCAACCTCTCCCCTGTTGGTGATTGTAATAATACACCAGCCATGAACCATTGAGTAGCTTTGATCCGTCAAAGTGCATGACCCAATATTCTGGCTCTGGCATAGGAGTGTCTTGTTGTAGTTTTGTCCAATCTACGATAAAATCCGCCAATGCTTGTGACTTTATAATGTCGCGTCTCTTGTAAGTGATTTCAAAGGCGGAAAGTTCAGTGCCCCACTTTGCCACTCTTCCCGTAGCATCGCTGTTGTTGATGATGTCAGATAGTGGAGCTTTGCTCACCACTGTGATAGGGTACTCCTGGAAATAATGCCTTAGATTGCGTGAAGTAAGGAAAACCCCATAAGCTATCTTTTGGTAGTGCAGGTAATGTTGCTTAGATTCCATCAAGACCGCACTTACATAGTAAACGGGTCGCTGAACTCCGTATTCGTGCGTTGGCTCCTTGCACTCCACCATGATGATGATGCTGATGACTTAGTTGGTTGCCACCATGTAGACTAACATAGGCTCCCTTGACACCGGTGCTGCGAGTATTGGTGGGGAGGAGAGTATTATCTCCAACTCCTAAAGTGTTGCGTCAGCTTCGTCTGTCCATATGAATTGGCCTACCTTTTTTAGCAACTTGTAGAGCGGCATAGCCTTCTCCCCAAGTCTGCTTATGAACCAGCTTACTGCTGCTACGCAACCTATGAGCCTTTGTATGTCCTTCAGGCATGTCGGACGCTTGATGTTGAGGATGGCCTTGATTTTATCATGGTTCACCTCAATTCCGCAGTGCGAAACGATGAAACCCAACAACTTGCCCGGAAGAAGCACTTCTTGGGGTTTAGAACATGTTGTATTTTTGGAGATTATCGAAGGTTTCCTGCAAGTCAGCAATAAGATCATTTGATTTCCTTGACATTACCGCGATATCGTCCACGTAAGCGTGTACATTGCGACCTATTTGGTCGTGTAGGTAGTGTTGCATCGTCCGCTGGTAAGTGGCAGCAAAGTTTTTCAGCCCAAATGGCATAGTGACATAGCAATACGTGTCGTAAGGTGTGGTGAACGAAGTGGCTAGTTGGTTCGACTTTCGCATTCGTATTTGGTGGTAACCTAAGTAGGGATCGAGAAAACACAGAAGTTCCATGCTAGCCGTCGAGTCAATGACTTGGCCAATGCGAGGCAAAGCAAACGGATCCTTTGGATACACTTTGTTTAAGTCGGTGTAATCAATGCACATTCTTAATTCATTGGTTCCCTTTTGGGGGACAAGTACATGATTTGCCACCCATCAGGTGTGAATAACTTCTCGGATAAAGCCATCCTTAATTTACCTAGCTATTTCTTTTCCTATAGCCCTTCGTATTTCGTCACCAAAGCGTCGTAGAGGTTGTTTCACCGGTTTGACATTAGGATCAATATTCAAGCTATGCTTGGCAAGTTCCCTAAGTACACCTTTCATGTTGGCATGTTGCTAGGCAAAGATGTCCCTGTTCTCACGGAGGAACTTGATGAGCGTGCTTTCCTATTTGGGATCTAGGTCCGTTCCAATGGTGGTGGTCTTGGAGGAATCCCTTCAACAAGCTGCACCTGCTTGGTCTTGATGGAGGCCTTGAAGGAGGGTTCGTAAGTAGTAATCTGCTTCATCGAAGTCAACATCTCCGAGGCATCGACCTGGTTCTGGATCTCCTTGAACTCCTCACCGTAGAACTGCTTCGACAAAGACGGCTTCACTAAGCTCACACTCCCGTGCCTTGGTGAAGCTTCCATCAATGGTGATGATGCCATTTGGTTCGGGTATCTTGAGCTCGTTGTAGACAAAGCATGGCCTTGCGAGAAAGGAGTGGAAGATGTCGTGTACAAAGATGATGTGGTACACACTCTTGATAGGCACCACTTCGAAGGTCATGTGTTCTTGGTGGTAATTGTTAACATCACCAAAAGCGACCGGAAGGGTGATGCATCCCAGGGAATTTGCTTGTCGTCCGGGGACAACCCCATGGAACACGGTGTTGCTCTTCCTTAGCCGGGTATCCATCAAGCTCATCTTGTGCAGTGTATCCAAGTACATGATGTTGATGCTGCTTCCACTGTCCACAAGGCACTTGGTGAACTATGTGCCGTCAATCAAAGGGTTGATGACCATGGCATACTGGTTCTCTATTGGGATAAGGTCTGGGTGATCCTTCCTATCCCAAGTAATTGGAATCTCCGACCACCTGACGTACTGGGGAGCCAGAGGGAGGGTAGCCATCAGTATCCTCAGAGAGGTTTTTCGGGCCTGGACGGTGCGAGTACCAAGGAAAGTGTGGTAGACTAGAGCCTTCTTCTCGAAGATTTTTTTCCCTTTACACTCTCCCTTGTCGGAGGATTTGGTTCGATGGCTTCATCCATATCGTTTGATTCCTTGGATTCATCCTCCTTCTTCTTCTCTTTGCCCTTTCTGCGGGGTCTATCCTTCCGACTTTGCTTGTAGCCGGATTTAGGGTCTTCCTTGAGATCATTGACAAACTTGCATTGGAGGTTGGTGTGGGTGGCTTTTCCATTTGTGTCAAGGTGGAAGAAACACGACATGTCGTGGTACTATTCGTACGTTTGGGGAACGCGGGGTGCTGAGGGTGTAGAATCACTCCTCTACTGGCCATGGCTAGCCCCCCGGCCACATCCACACTGTCCGCCTCTATCTCTGCGAGTGAACATAGCGGCGACCATGTCGGCTATTTGCTTTTCTTCAGGCGGAGTCTTCCGCTTGTTATTATTGTTCTTCTTGGCCTTGGTAGGGATTGCTATTGCCGGAAACAATCCGCGTGCTTCGTCATCTGCAGCGGCAAACTTGCTAGCCATGGCGATCATTGCATTGAGGTTGAGCTCATTATTTTCTTGCTTGCGCTTCAACATATGCCGGAGCAAAGTTCCCTTTTCTAGACCGTCAATGAAGGCGGACATAGCGGTTTGTTCATGTACACCTGCGTAGGATATTTTCATATCGAGCCAGCTAGAGAGGTAGGCACGAGAAGTTTCATCCTTTTCTTGTACACACCGTTGTAGGTCTCCGACAGTGCAGGGATGCGTGTATGTACCCTCAAAGTTCTTGGTGAACGCTCCATGCATGTCCAACCAATTGCACATTGATTTCTTGGGAAAGTCGTCAATCCATTGTCGAGTAGTGCCTGTGAGCATAAGTGGGAGGTACTTGATGGCGACATTAGGGTTTCCCCCTGCGATGTGAATCGCTTTGCTGTAGTCCTGCAACCATTGTCGTCGGATTGAGGACAAGTACGCCATGAGGGGGTCCTCGAGGCGTGCGGAAGAGAGTGGTGTGAGACGTACGGTGTTCCGGGATAGTGAGCACACAAGTTTACCCAGGTTCCAATCCGCCGGCTTTGGATGGATCCTACTCCTGCTAGCAATCCAGTAATACGGCAGAGCCGGAATGTGGGTTACAAGGGTTTTGCCTGTGCGAGTTGAGATTGTAGACTATTGAGGTGTTGCCCTAAAGGCTCTCCCTAGGACGGCTTATATAGATATCTGGCCTAGGGTTTACAGGAGAGATCTATCCGGCTACGACTAAGAGTCGGTTACAGAGTACATCTTGAACTACAAGTAACATTATGGGCCTCAGTTGGTAAGTCTTTTGGGCCTTCCCGTAGCCGGATTGGACTCCGACTTTCTCCCTGATTGGGCCGCCCGTGAAGAAAAGCTCTAACCCGAAGTGGGCCACCCTGGTCAGGGAGGAACTGTGAGGATACCCGGAAAGTATATCCCCAACAGCAGCCCCCGGAGGCCTCCAAGATCCAAAGTCGGATTCATCATCGTCTAGCTTGACCTTCAGCTTGCAGAATCTTGAAGGGTTCCTGAAACTTCACAACAAAAAATACGATCCGGGTCTTAAAAAATAAGTCGGACCTATCAACAGGTTACTCGGATTTTCCAGCTCGATTTCAAACTAAGCCGGAACTTGGTTTCTAACGCCACCTGACACAAGTCATGGTCAAGTCACGTCATCCGGCAGGCATTCTGTCAGCACGACCGTTGGTGGGTCCGCGTTTGCAGAACCGAGGCGCCGTTTCAATGCGTGCATGGAGATCGAGGCGACGCAATCATCGCGTGGGTCCTTCCTAGTTCCTTCCACGATGCATGGCGGTTACACTGTAGCATTTGCACGAATCTTGGCGCAGTTAGGTGGATATAAGGGGTTAGGATTTTCTCCTTCTCCTTCCACCAGTCCTTTGCCTTTTCCTCTCCTCCCAATCTCCCTGCGCGCATAGAGCTTCCCTGTTCCTCCCCACAGAACTCCCAGCACCGCCCCTTTTAGGTCAACTGCTTCGCCGGAGAAATGGCTTCATCTTCTTCCTCCGGCTTGGCGGCGGCGGCGGCGACGGCTGAAGTGGTGGCGGAGAAAGAGAGCTTTCGCGGGCTCTGGATTCCCTGCGCTCTCAATGACGAGGGTCTCAAGAATGTGGAGAAGGAAGGGCTCCTTGTAGCCGGCGACTGGCGGAGCGGCTTCGAAGAAACCGTCCCCAACCCGCGTGACGGCGAACGGGTCCACTTCGGCACCCACCTTGACAAAGGTTTGTCGTTTTCTCCCTCGGAGTTCTTCTTCGAGGTGATTGATCATTACGGAGTTCAACTCCATCATCTTCCTCCCAACTCTCTCTTAGAGATGAGAGCGTACGCTTCGTTGTGTGAGGGCTTTCTCGGCATTAGGCCGAGTTTGACTCTTTTCCAGTACTATTTTCATGTCCGGAGAAACTCCATTACCGCCGGTGTTCCTTATATCACCGGCACTATTAGTTTTTCGCTTAGACGCAAGCGCACGTATCCCAAAATTCTAGCTAGTGACTCGGTCAAACAATGGCCAGCCACGTTTTTCTATCATAGGGATATTCCGGCTCCCGGCAAAGCCACTGCTTTGCCGGCTTTTGTTGACGGAGCTGCCACGGCCCAACCTTCTTGGGACGAGGCTGCTCCGGCTCTCGCCGACGATCTGATCCTCGCGAAGAGGCTGATCGAATACTTGATCAAACACAAGGGACTGAAGGGATCCGATTTGGTCCAATGCTGGGTCTCACGCCGGATCCAGCCCCTTCAGTACCATGGGGATTGACTAATGCACTCCATCACGTCATCCGAGAAAGACTCCCTCCGCATCAGCCCCAAATCCTACACCACTCAAGGCTACATAAGCCAGATCAAGTGGCTGATCCAGGAGCGGATCGAGAGGAGAATCCTAGAGGTTTCTCTAGATATGCATACGGCGGAAAACCCCGTAGTGCTGGTAAGCTTCCATTAGTACACTTTTTATGTGTTTCAATCTTCGAGTTATACTGCAATACTGATATGTTTTCTTATTTTCAGCTTGCTGACCTCCCCGAGTCAGAACTTGCTCCGCTCGAAGGATATCCTCCTGAGGTTTCTCAGGAGATAGAGGTGGTCCCATTGCCGGACCTTGCGCTCAAGAAGCGCAAAGCTCCGACAGTGGCTGTTGGCACAAAGGAGGTAACTTTCAGTCACAACTTCCGCCTTTGTACTTTACTCAAATTTCTTTCCGAGATGTAACGTTTCCGACTTTACTACATTCTCAGAGTAAAACCGCTCATCAAGGGCAAGGGGAAGGTAATTTGTTCGAAGCCCCTGCGACAGACGAAGCTCACCATAGCTTCCCCTGTCGTAGCTCCTCCGACTCCTGCCCCTCAACCTTCTGCAATGCCGGCGACAATTCCTTCCCCGGTCGTCGCAGAAGATCCGGCTCCTTCAACAGAGCCTGCGATCCTTGAATCGCACACTGACATCACCATGGGTGAGTCAGATCTAGATAAGGGTGAACCCTCTTTGGGTAATGATCCCTCGGCAGAAACCTTGGCCGAAAACCTTATCAGCAATCCAGGACTTGCCAAGTTTGGCCTGTCTCAGAAATCTGCTGAAGAAATCCAGCGGCTCGCTAGGAAATGCCTGGAGAAAAGTACTTTATCTGCCGAAGAAGAAGCGCGAGAAGCAGAGGACGTCAAATTCTCTGACCTTCTTGCCCAAGTGCGCCTTCGTGACGATAGGATTAGGACTGGTGAGCTTCCAACAGCCCCAGTGATTCCTCTGACTCTCGCCGAAAAGCTGGCCGCTGAAGTGAACGCGGGTTTGGATAAACTCACCCGCGAACAATATGTAAGTCAGAATTCCAACTCCCGTTTTTTCCATTTTTTATATCATATCCTCTAGCCCCCAAGCATCAAGTAGGATATATAATCCGGGTTTATGCTTCATTAGGATGCCAAAGAATGAACTAGTGTGGCCCCAAGGCTCGTGTTGATATTAGCAA
Organism: Avena eriantha; assembly: GCA_910589775.1. NCBI lineage: Eukaryota > Viridiplantae > Streptophyta > Magnoliopsida > Poales > Poaceae > Avena > Avena eriantha. The sequence continues at coordinate 129,510,915 of OU342740.1, forward strand.
AAATATTAGCCCGATTCTTAAGTAGCTTTCTAACTTTGGGTATTCTGACTTACAGAAAGTATGTTCCTATAACCAGGATTTACTGAAGAATGTCTGCGATAAGCAGAGAGAGATCAAAGCTCTCCGGCTTAAAAATGCTGAACTTAAAGTTGCCAAGGATGAGGCTGAAGGTAAACATTCCAAGACTCAAACCTTGTCTTTGTTATTTTCAATGTCGATTTTCTGAACTGTTGTTCTTTTTGACTCACAGCGCTGGTGAAATAATCCTGCGCCATGATCGAAGAGGCCGAGAACCTCAAAACCCTGGTGGTGGAGAACAAGGAGCTTCGTCAAGAGCTGGATAAGCTCAAGGCGGATCATGAAAAGAGCATTGCTCAAATCCTTGAATCCTCCCCCCATGGCCACTGATGAGCATGATCGCAAGATCGCTGCTCAAGATAAAACAATCTCGGACCTCAAGAATGAGCTTAACAGAGAGAGGGACCTTTCCTAGGCGCTCCGGGCTGAACTCGAGAGTCTCCGGGAGGAGAAGACCAAAATTGACGACGTCATTTTCGGTACGTTCCATCTGTCTGTCTTATCTTTTTCTTCGACGTTCTTCATTGTCGGATATTTCTTAACTTGTTTTTTATATAGGTCCTTTGAACTTGACGGACTCTTCTTCCACTGAGCCCCGGACCCACCGGCTTACCCAAGTCGGTGACCTGCTTCATGACTTCCGCCAATCCCTTGAGGACATCGGCGAAGCTCTCAAGATTTCGGACATGCACAACATGTTGGATTTTCAGGTGCGGGACAAGGAAAAGGAGATGCCGCAGCTCGTCTAGGATTGGAACATTTCCTATGTGCGATCAACAGCGCAGAACGCTCTCACCATGGTCATGAGCCACCATGGAAACATGGAGATATGGCAAGTTACCAGAGGGTACTCTAAAGTGGATGAAGATGGCTAGGAGTAGGACATCAAGGCCATTATGGACTCCTGTGCCGGATATGGGTGTCATGTAGCTGACTTGACCAGCTACGATACTCCATTCTTCGACCGCGTGGAAACTCCGCCTCCGCCTCCTGAAGAAACAGCAGAAATTTCCGACGATGAACACACCACCTCGGATGCGGACATCTCGGAACGATATCAAGGCGACGTATCTAGCGAGCCGGCAGCTCCTTCATCTCCTCTTGCATCATAGATCAGAATTTTCGTATTATTCCAGAAAAACATTATGCGTCTGTAAATATGCAGTATTTTAACTTTGCTAGTGCTAAGCTTTTGATCTATTCAGCACTTTTTGGCTTTGAGTTTTTTTTGTGTGCCTGAAATGTTTACATAAGCACTTGTATTTTTCCATCTATACTTATCGTTTATCTGGCTTTCCGCCTCGTCCCTTTCGTGAGCCGGCTAAACCTTCCGCCGGAAACTTTGCCGAGCAACGGAGCTCAATTGCAAAACCAGTTTAAACTCGGAAACAAAGCCGCCTTCTAGTACCAACAAATCACTACTCGGAAAATTCCCGCATCCAGCAATTAGACAAATAACCAAAGTAAAGACAAGAAATGTTAGAGTTATACCCGAAGGTAACAATTTTAGAATCGGAAATCTAAACCAGAAAGAACATGAGCATAAAGTACTTTCAAGCATTCTAGGATTTTCGACTATGACATGATCATTCGGAAATAAGATGGTAAAAACTTCTCAGAAAAATCTTGAGGCAACCAAAACTTTTATTTCACACAGAACATGTACATATATATGATTACAAAGAAGGATAAACTAAGAATAAAATGGACGTAGCTTGGAAATATTCCATGGTTTGTCTAACTCATCCGGATTTGTACTGCCTCCAGCTCTCTTTCTCTTTCTCTTCCTAGTAGCAGGTCTTTCTTTGACTGGCCTCATGTCAGTTAAGTAGTACGATCCATTGTGTAATACTCGACTAACTAAAAAGGGCCCTTCCCATACTGGGGAAAGTTTGTGCTTTCTTTGTTGCACAAGCCAGAGAACCAAATCACCTTTATTGAAAGATCTATTTTGGACTCTCTGGCTATGATACTTGCGTAACTTCTGCTGATAGGCTGTAGATCTCATTTCAGCAACGACGCGAACTTCTTCGACTAAGTCGAGATCATTTTGTCGAGAAATCTCGGCATCCTCTTCAATATACGTGGCCACTCTAGGAGAAGTATGAATCAAATCACTAGGACGAACTTCTTCTGCGCCATAGACCAAGAAAAAAGGTGGATATCCTGTTGACCTGTTTGGAGTTGATCGTAAACTCCATATCACAGAGGGTAATTCCTCTGCCCAAGCAACCACAGCACGTCGGAATGGTGCTTCGAGTCTCGGTTTTAGGCCTTGTAGGATTAAACCATTTTCTCTTTCGACTTGTCCGTGAGCCTGTGGATGTGCGACTGACGCAATGTCAAGCCAGATATTTTGCTCGTTGCAGAATTCAGCCAATTCTCCCATAGAGAAGTTACTCCCGTTGTCCGTGATAATGCTATGCGGATAACCATACTGGATTATAACATCCTCGACAAATATTTTGGCTGTTGCTCCATCACAACTAGTGACAGATTTAGCCTCAATCCATTTGGTGAATTTATCCACCATCACTAAGAGGTGAGTAAATCCACTTAGAGCTCGTTTAAATGGTCCTACCATATCAAGCCCCAGACCGCAAAGGCCCATGTTATAGGTATTGTTCGCAGCTGATCAACCGGAACATGAGCTTGCTTGGCGTACTTTTGGCAGCCTTTGCACGTCTTGACTAATCGTTCGGCATCTTCCTGAGCTGTAAGCCAGAAAAATCCGTGTCTAAAAGCTTTTGCCACTAAAGATTTGGCTGCAGCATGGTGACCACACTCTCCTTCGTGGATTTCTCTTAAGATTTACACTCCTTCTTCGGGAGATACACAGCGCTGAAAGACCCCAGAAACACTCCGTTTATGGAGCTCACCTTTAACAATAGTATATGATTTTGCACGTCGGATAATCTGCCGGCTCAGCACCTCGTTTTTGGGTAATTTTGCATCTACCAAATAAACGAGTTAGGGTTGAGTCCAGCTGGGAATTACAGCCAGAACTGCTATCAAAGGTGAGTCGGATTTGGTCGGCTATTCCTCATCTACTCCTTTTATTGAGGGAACTTTGAGGTGCTCTAAAAAGCACCATCCGGGACCTCTTTCCTCGCATAACCAATCCGAGATAGTGCGTCTACTTCCTCATTTTCGGCTCGAGGGATGTGTTGGACTTCGAACCCTTCGAACGATTTAGATAGATCATCCACGACAGCTTTATATGCTGCCATGTGTTTATTTGCATTAAAAATATCCGACACTTGTTGAGCAACAAGATCCGAATCTCCGTAACACATCAAACGTCGGATGCCAATATCCTTTGCAATCCGAATTCCATGCAGTAGTGCTTCATACTCGGCAATATTGTTTGTCGCTGTGAAGTGGATCTGCAACACGTATAAAAGTTTATCTCCTTGGGGTTATTTGAGCACCACGCCAGCCCCCGAGCCCCCTCGAGCCTTAGACCCATCGAAAAAGAGGGTCCAATATTCTGACTCAGGGAGGATCATGTTCTCCTTCATCTCTGTCCAATCAGCGACAAAGTAAGCAAGGATCTGGGATTTGATTGCTGTCCGAGGTTTATACTCAATATCGAAAGCTGAAACTCTATGCCCCATTTGGCGACGCGTCCTATGGCGTCACTTTTGTTGATTATATCTCTCATGGGAGTTGTGCTCACCACGGTAATTGGATGCTCCTGAAAGTAGTGCGTAACTTATGAGATGCTAGAAAAACACCGTAAGCCAACTTTTGATAGTGCGGATACCGTTGTTTTGATTCTGTCAGGACCTCACTAACAAAGTAAGTCGGACGCTGCACCAGGTGTTCCCGATTTTCCTCTAGTCTCTCCACCACCATGATGATACTAACGACCTTATTTGTCGCAGCAAGATATAGAAACATCGGTTCCTTAGGTTCCGGCGCTGCAAGGATCAGAGCAGATGAGAGTACTTTCTTCAGGTCTTGTAGTGCGGCTTCAGCTTCGTCAGTCCAAACAAAATCTTTGGTCTTTTTCAGGAGTTTGTATAATGGTGCGGCTCTTTCACCAAGCCGTCTTACAAATCGACTGACCGCAGCAATGCAACCAGTTAACCTTTGTACATCCTTCAAGCGAGTTGGCCTGGAAATGTTGAGTATAGCCTTGATTTTGTCTCGGTTCACCTCTATGCCTCTTTGAGACACGATGAACCCTAACAATTTTCCGGCTGGTATACCAAAGAAGCATTTCTTCGGGTTAAGCATGATGTTGTATTTTCGTAGCATGGCAAATGTTTCCTCCAAGTCAGAAATCAACGTTTCCTTCTTTTTGGACATTACCGCGATATCATCCACGTATGCATGTACATTGCGTCCGAGTTGGTCATGGAGGCAATGCTGCATCGTGTGCTGGTACGTAGCTCCTGCGGTCTTCAGCCCGAAGGGCACCGTAACAAAACAGAAGGTTCCGAAGGGGGTTATGAATGAAGTTTTGACTTTGTCCGATTCCTTCATCCGGATTTGGTGATAGCCGGAATATGCGTCGAGAAAACAGAGGAGTTCCGAGCCTGCCGTAGAATCGTAACTTGATCAATTCTAGGCAGAGCGAATGGATCTTTTGGACAAGCCTTGTTCAAGGCAGTATAATCAACACAGATCCTTAAATCAGTGGTGTCCTTTTTAGGGACCATTACAGGATTGGCCGACCACTCAGTCTGGATGACCTCTTCTATGAATCCGGCTAACTCGAGCCGTGCTAGTTCCTTAGCTATTGCCTTACGCTTTTCATCGCCAAACCGCCGTAGGGACTGTTTGACAGGTTTAGCATTCGGGTTTACATTTAGAGAGTGCTCGGCAAGTTCCCTAGGTACTCCGGTCATGTCAGATGGCTGCCATGCGAAGATATCTTCATTTGCTTGGAGGAACTTGACGAGCGCGCTTTCCTATGCGCTAACTAGGCCTACGCCTATCTGGGTCACCTTGGAGGGGTCATCATCCTTCAACGGCGCTTTCTTCGTCTCTTCCGATGCCTTGAACTCCGGATTTAGCTTTGTCACCTCCTTCGTTGCGGGCATCTCGGATGGATCTATGCTCTTCTTGATCTCCTGGTACTCCTGGGCGTGCAGCACGGCTTCGGCAAAGGCGGCATTTCCATCCTCACACTCTCGCGCTTTCTTCGGGTCTCCCCTGATGCTGATCACGGTGTTGGGACCTAGAATTTTCATCATATTGTAAATGTAACACAGACGAGCCATAAAATCCCAGTAAGCCGGACGTCTAAATATAGCATGGTATGCGCTCTTGAATGGGACCACTTCGAAGGAAAGTGCCTCCGTCTGATAGTTCTTTGGAGTTCCAAAGGTAACATCCAAAGTAATCTCTCCCAGGGAATTAGCTTGTCTTCCTGGGACAACTCCGTGAAAGATCACAAAGCTATGGTTGAGCTGGGTTTCCGAGATCTTCATCCGGCGTAGCGTTTCGACATAGAGAATATTGATGCTGCTACCACCGTCCATGAGGGTCTTGGAGAAACCATAACCATCAATAAGTGGGTTGACGATTAAGGCGTATTTTCCTTGCCTGTGTAACTTAGGCGGATGATCAGCACGGTCAAATGTGATCTCCACTTCCGACCAGTCCATATATTGAGGGACAGCCGGAACTATTGCATTGAGCTCGTGTAGAACTGCCTTCTTGACCTTTGCTGGTTGAGATCCGAGGAAAGTGACGTAAGTGTCCTTCTTGGTGGGAAAAGTCTTCTTCCCTTCCGGCTTGGGATTTGAAGCATCAGCTTCCTCCATGTCAGAATCTTCCTTGGTCTCCTTGTCCTTTTCGGGATTTTTCTTTCCCTTCTTCCTCTTAGCTTTGTAGCCCGCGGTGTCATCTCTTTTGATATCGTCATTGAAACGACATTCAGCGTTGGTGCGGGATGAGCCCCCATTGGCGTCTAGGTGATGCACACATGGGTTATTGGCAATGTCGGCCCAAGAATAGGTTTTTCCAGGTTGTTTTTCTCCTCTACCTTGGACCCTTGAAGTCCCACGGCCACGCCCGCGGCCTCCGCCACGTCCTCCTCGTCCTCCAGACCCGGAAACAGTAGTAACCACCGCTGTTTCCGTGCTGGATTTTTCTTCCAAGGTATTTTTGTGCTTCTGAGCTTGTTGATTTGGTTGTCTTGCCGACTGAGGCACAGCTAGGACATTGAGTAATCCCTCTGCATCGTCGTCAGCATCTGCATACTTTCTCGCTGTTTCTATCATCTCTCCCAAATCAGTGACCTTGTCACACTTCAAGCAGTGACGTAGTAGACCAATTGGGAGTCCTGCGATGAAAGCTTCAATCGTGGTTTGATCGTTTACTCCTTCACAGGAGTTCTTGGTGTTTATCCATCGTCCGAGGTAATCCTGGCAAGTTTCTCCGGCTTTCTGGGTCCAACGCTGTAGGTCTCCAACCGTACAGGGCCTCCGATATGTGCCTTCGAAATTCCGAAAGAACGCACTTTGCATGTCATACCAGTTATGGATGGTGTTCTCCGGAAGTTCATTGAGCCATGATCGCGCCGTCTTCTGAAACATAAGTGGGAGATATCGGGTTGCGACCAGGTTGTTTCCGCCTTTGGCGATGCAGCAAGCTTGGAAAAAATCCTGAAGCCAGGTATCTGGCCGAGCAATGCCGTCGTAGGCTTGGATATGCCTTGAGATAGCAAATCCTTCCGGGAATTTTATAGCTCTGATGCGTGGTCCAAAGCACTTTGGGCCCACGTAGATGTCATTGTTTTCGTAGCGTCACGCCTCTATGTTGGAATTGATCCTATGCCTTGTGTCGTTCAGGGATAGAGATCGTCCCGAATGTCGGTTGTGGCTGTAGTGCCTTGGAGCCGGACTTCGGCTTCTGCCACCACCTTCTCCGCCCCGTCGTCCTCCTTGCCCTCCTTGGGAGCCGTTGTGATGACTGCTTGGTGGAGATGGTGGGTAGCTGAATTGTTTCCGGCTGATCGCCGGTCTCCGTCCGGAGCATCATTATTCCGGTTTCGGGGAGGATCTTGACTACGACGAGCCCCCTGCCGGCTTGTCCCAACATGGTTTCCGTCGTTCCTTCGTCCGTTGTTCCCACCACAGTGGGGCTCAGCCGGACGACTTGCATGTCTAGGAGGTGGCATTTTCTAACAATCCTCCTCCCGACGTTTCTCTTTATCTTCTCCCCTTCGATCGTTAGACTCTCGTCGGGGAGGATTACTCGGAGTCAGTGAAGCAATGGCCTCTTTTTTGGCCGCTGGGGCGACGTTGCTCCAGTCACGCGCAGTTCTGTGATGCTGTCCTGACGATCCGGTTCTTGAATAATTGTCTTCCCGGTGTTCGGGGCGATGATACTGCTCTCGGACACGAGGGGGTCTTACGTCAGCCCATGCCGGATCGGTGCGACATTGGTCGGAATCCGAGACCAGTTTTTGACTTCCGGATAGGGCGACCTTTTGCTGCTCCAGTCCTTTGTTGAGTAGTTTGATACCCAACCGGATCTCCTCCGGTCCTGGATTAGCCGATAAAATTTCTCGGGCCGCCACAATATTCTATACTGGGGTTGGGTATACCCAATCTCCTTTGCTATCTTTCCGTGGCTTCCCCATCTCATCTCCTAAAAGGACGGCACAGACATGTGGGAATTGGTCGTCATTGGTGTGATGCTTCCGTGTCTTCTGATGCAACCGAGACATGTAGTCCTTAGTTGCCATGCATTTCTTCTCGTCCTCGATGTTTTTGGCTTCATCCAGGAGTTGTTGACGACGCGCTTCTAGGGCTTGGGCCCTTTCGTCCAGCTCTTCGGCAGTAAGTTCTGCAGCTGTAGGGATAGGTGTGGTTAATGCAGCATCGATGAGTTTACGCACACCTTTGGTGATCACGTGTCCATCCACCGATTCTTCTTTTTTCGGCTCTTCTGGGATAAGTGCTCCATCCGAGTCTTCTTCGTATTCCTCGGCAATCACCTCCTCTATCAGAGGGTCTTTTGCCGGGGTCTTGTTCTCTTGTTCTTCTTCTTTGCCTTCTTGGCAGCGCCGGTAGCAAAGACGGCTTTGGGTCCGTTTCCCCGAGTCAAGCTCTGATCGGTACTTTCGGACATCTGGACTTCGGGATTATCTCTGACGTCCATGTCATCCTGCGCTTTGGGAGAGTGTTCCCCGGATTCTTCATCCATGGCTTCTCCTTCCTCTGCAGCTTTGGAGTTGTACTCCTCTTCATATTCTGCGGAGAACTTTTGGAAATCTGCTGACGTCATTGATTCATCCGAGGATGCGGGTACGTCGGCGTTTGTTCCAATTGCCTCCAGCACAGATTCGGTGTTTTCTCAAGCATCGGCAAAGCCGGATCCGGATCCCATGTATCCGACGAAGTGCGACGCATGCTTCCTGAGGTACCTGTGGCCTTCGCGATCAGCCATGTCGAAACTCTTAATGGTCTTGAGGATTGCGTCCGCGCTTTCGCCTTGCAGTATCATGCTTCTGAGTGTATACCTCAGGAAAGGCCTGTCTGTCCCGGCGTCATCGTAGCCGCAATCAGTGTCGTTGTTATGCTCCTCCTGAATTTCGACTTCCACGGGTGGGTCGATCTGGGATCCGGTCTCTAGGGAGATCCACTCCAGATTCGACTTGAACCGCTAGGTCATCTTCAGGCTCGGATTTCTCCACTATCTCCGCAACTAGTGCGGGCTAGGTGGGATTAGGGTTTTATGAGATCCGGGCCACCTCCGCGGACAAAGGGGGCCCAGAAGATTCTTCTGCCTCTATCATCACCGCTGGGGTGGGTTGGGCAGGTTCAGCGAAACCGATGTAAACATCGATCTCGCCAAAAGACATGATTGTGTAGGTAGTCTCAGCCTCCCTAGCCGGAATCCAGGTCTCGTCGAGAACGATGAGAGGGACGTCGCTGGCATAGAGGATGCGACCGACGGCGATAGTCTCGCCGATTCCGATTCTTGTAGATTTCGCTCGGAACGCACATCCGAAGCTCACTTGCCCCACGGTGGGCGCGAACTGTCGTCGGATTGAGGACAAGTACTCCATGAGGGGGTCCTCAAGGCGTGCGGAAGAGAGGGGTGTGAGACGTACGGTGTTCCGGGACAGTGAGCACACAAGTTTACCCAGGTTCAAATCCGCCGGCTTTGGACGGATCCTACTCCTGCTAGCAATCCAGTAATACGGCAGAGCCGGAATATGGGTTACAAGGGTTTCGCCTGTGTGAGTTGAGATTGTAGACTATTGAGGTGTTTCCCTAAAGGCTCTCCCTAGGACGGCTTATATAGATATCCGGCCTAGGGTTTACATGAGAGATCTATTCGGCTACGACTAAGAGTCGGTTACAGAGTACATCTTGAACTACAACATTATGGGCCTAAGTTGGTAAGTCTTCTGGGCCTTCTCGTAGCCAGATTGGACTCCGTCTTTCTCCCTAATTGGGATGCCCGTGAAGCAAATCTCTAACCCGAAGTGGGCCACCCTGGTCAGTGAGGAACTATGAGGATACCCGAAAAGTATATCCCCAACAACCGTGTAACTGGTTTGGCGTTGTCGTCATAGGGTTTGATAGTCTTGTCTATTCAGAGGCCCTGGGGGTAGGTTGTGGCATGTATTACAGGTCCAAAACAACGTGGCCCAAGGAATGGGAGCTCCTTAGCTTCTTGGATCTTTTCCAGTAGTGAACGTGCATCGTACGGCTCTGGTTTGCTTCCATTTTCCGTCATGGGGATGGTAATTGTGGTGCGATCTACGGGATCCACCGTGTCGTCCGCCATGATGGCTGCTAGGTGGTGATTGTGGCAGTGGAGGCGGTGGGTTAGCTTTCTTTCTATTACCCTCCTGCGACTCCTCACGCTTGTCACAGTTGCTTGTCGGAGGTGGCGGTTCTTTGTGGGATGTGCTCTCTAGCATGCCGAGGCTACTCACCTTGGTCACGTATAATGCCAACCGGTGGACTCCTAGGTGGTGGCATGCATGTACGATGGAGTGGTGTGGTTCCTCATGACGCCGGGATGGTGGTGGAGGTGGTGACCGACAAGGGCGATCCTTTCCTCCATTGTCGGATGATATGGGTATGGCGTCAGCCCTGTTGCGCACCTCCCTCCGTCTTTGCTCCGTAGAGCCCGTGTGAGATCCTTCATCACACGGAGATCTTGGCCTTCTACGGCTGTTCAGGGTTGACTCGCAAGGCTCCGGATTGGACTCAAGCCTCTGGGAGGTAGCCTTCTCCTGTTGCTTGCATGCCTTGGTAATGAGGTCATATACGTGGGCAACTTTTTGTGGTGACCTGTCCTGCTCCAGGAGGGTCTTGGCGATGGAAATGTTCAGGGCGAGAGTTGGCATGACTTTCCTCCCCTCTGAACCAATGTGTGGGGTGGCTTTTGTCGGTTTAGATCCGTCATAACCCAACCTGCGCCGGACGCCGCGGTCTTCGACAACCTAAGATGGTACTTTCTTTGACTTGTGCTTCAACAACAACTATTTGTATTCAACCTCCATAGCTCTTGCCGCCTTGATAGATTGTTGCACCTTTTCCATATCTTCATCTAGCTTAGCGCCCTGTTTTGCGATGCACTTGGCCTCCGCCAGGACTGCCGCACGCTTCTCATCAAGCTCCGTAATGCTCCGAATATGGGCGACGGTAATGGGCTCAACGAGGAGTGCGTCATAACATTCCTTGTCGGCGGGAATAACCAATGGGTTGCTAGATGCAGATGTTGATGTTGGCATTGGCGGCTGGTTTGACTGCCTGGCAATACTGGGAGCCATGGTGAGTTCCTACGCTGATTGCGAGCGGATAAATCGAGGGGGCAAGGCCTTGGCAGGGGCCGGAGGCTCGGTGGCTTTCTTGGCTACTATTTCTCTAGTAACCACTGGCCTGGCCGGAGCTCTCTCACGACCCGGTTCCTGTCCGTTTTCTTCCATCACACTCCCAATGTCTACTAGCACCTATTGGGACATGTTGGCCTTCTCGGCGCGCTCATCCGTCTCGATCTCCTGCTCGATCTCCCTCATAACAACATCGTATTCCTTCGAGTTAGCGTCCGTGCCACCGCCATCCATTTTGATGTCGGCGTATAGCGTGTCAAGGATGGAGTCGGAGTTCGCTTCAGTGTTGTTGATGGCGGATGTGGAGGGTGATTGACGTGGGCCGTTGTTATTGTTGTTTCCTCCTCTGGCTATGATGGCGATAGTGGCATCAGCCTCCTCGTTGGCGTCTGTGTATTCATTGACGATGGTGACTATCTCACAGAGGGTGAGAGGACCCGTGGCCTGCTGCCTTCGGATGTTATGCTAGAGGAGTGTTCTGGGTGTAAGCCCTTCCATGAAGTGGTATATGAGCTCATCAGCGCGGTTTCCCTCTAGGGTTTCTCTTACCCTCATCCATCTAGCAAAGTCTTCGCAAGGAGGCTCGCCATCCCTTTGAATGCATATGGCTAGATCAAAGATGGTGACGATACCGACAAAGTGTGACCTGCGCATCTTTAACGCTCGAGGAAGCCAAGCGGATTTGAGCGGTCCTTCCACCTTTATATCCTGCATAGGTGCGGTTTGGGAGGGCCTTGAATTTTCCTGATCTGAGCCGTCATACTCCAGATAGAGGTACGACCCAGATCCTTTCGTGAATGTGTTCTGCCCGTAGGCAGTCCGTGTGGGGCTTGACGAGTTTCCGACTTCCTCGGAGCTAGGACCCGAGTCAGTTTCGCCGATGAAGATGTGGATGCCTCTGAAGGGGATGATGGAACAACGCGTAGGGTTCGTCTTCGCTGGCACCCAGAACTCATCTGGAGGGACGATCAGGATGTTGCGGAAGAAGAGAACGCGTCCGATGGCTACGGTGACGCCGATTCCCGAGAAGAGATTGGACCTCGCCCGATGTAGAGCTCGAAGCACCTCTTGCCCCATGGTGGGCGCCAATTGTCGTGGTATTGCCGACGAGTACACCATGGAGGGGTCCTCATAGTGCATGTTTAGATATGTGGGGTAAGGCGGAGAGTTGGCGGGTACAAGGTAACACAACTTACCCAGGTTCAAGTCCCACAACGGTGGGGGAACTCTACTTCTGCTATATATCACTATAATGGCAATATGCCGAGTTATAGAGATAGGTTTGGTATGTGAGGTGTTGCACGTCGTACGTAGAAATCTAGGTTATTGTGCCCTAAAGGCTCCCATAGATCTGGTTTATAAAGGCACCAGAACCTAGGGTTTACATGGAAAGGTCCTTGCCGGACAAGGTAAAGAGTCATGCACTAATACGAACTAGTCTTTCGTGCCTTGCACTCGAAGGCTCCGAGTACGTCGGTGACTCTTGCATAGCCTTCCTTTATCCAGCATGGGCCTCCCTTCTGTATCCATCTAACTGGACCGCCTAGTAGGCCATATGCCTTGCTACCAACTATGGGCCACCCGGGTTAGTCGGAATAAGGATGTGCTATGGTGATACCCATTTAGCATATCCCCAACACCAATGAACATGAAGATGTACCCAGGTGAAATTTCACGAATAGATACACCATCAGGATAGTCCTTGGAACTGAGATTGATTTGACGATAACCCAAATCAAATCAAAGGCGAGGAGGATAATATATCAAAGAAGTAAATACGATCTTTCTTCAGCACGGACAAAACTAGACATCCCTTTAGAAAGGAACTAAGTCAGATAGAATATTTGTCTTACAACTCTCCAAGTTGTTGTTTAAGCTCTATTAACTAGTTTAGGGGTATCCGGTACAGATTCTTGGAGAAAGGAGTAGTTCGGAGAACTAGCTTGCTCAAGAACTTAACAAAATGGCCATGTGACAACATGACGATACTTCTAGAGAGTTGTCTAGAATATCACGAACCACCGATGACGAGGGGTAACCTCGGCAATGCCCATGGTGATGGACTTGGGGTTTCGCAGAAAATAGAACGCTGGGGATTTCGTCGGATGCAGGAAAACAATGAAGTCAAAAACACCTGAATATTGGGGAAATCGCCGTATTTCAAGTTGTCCTCTAGATTTGTGTACCCTCGCTTGGGCTTCTCCTGTCCTATATATAATAGGCCGGGTCTCAAAGTTGTATGCGGATATGTTTCATACACGCGTAATTACAATACCAACACAATGTTGGTTCATAGTCTGTTTCCTAATACAATCGAAGTCTTTGTCGGTTGCTTCCTCGGGCTATTATCTGAAATCTTCATGGGCCGTAAGCCTTCTACCCATCATAGGGCAAAAAATCATAAGCATCCGAGTAATCGTACCTATGTCAACCGACATGTCACTTAGTTCGAGAGGATACTTGCTTAGTAAGGCAAGAGGACACAGTCTCAGAGCTTTGACATGAGCCTAACCCTTTAACCGAGGACAGTGCACCAGGATAAAGGACTTGGTAACATAATCATCCTTTTCTTAGTGATATGGTCAACCATCACACTAAGAATGATATAAATGTCTGTGGAGTTCAAATCAATAAGAATTTTTCTAAGAATCTTAGATGACCACATTTTTATGCAACACATCATTCACGGGCAAGAAAGTCTGGAGGAAGGGTGGGTAAATATGTGTAGAATCATCAGTTCATTAAGAGGGTCATGAAAATCACCACAACCTCTTAGTATAGAAGAGTGTGATACTTCAAGGTAGAACAGATAGAAGCTAATCACCGCCTCTTAATATGTGGATTAGAACACTTTGACCTGGTCCTAGATATGATGACGTACTAGAGCTTGTTTCTCCTAGCATTCCGATATGGTTTGTCTTGATGGACCACAAGAGTATCTTGCACCGGAAGACACCAATGCACATTACTACTTGGCTACCAAGACAAATGTCAGAAACAACAAGGGAAAAAGAACATGCTCACCATAGAATCCTGAGATGGGGATGCATAGGTTATCAATCTTCCGAAAACTGATGCATAGAAGAGGTAAGGTGTGGCAGAGTCACGAGTATAGATGCGAGACTCTGAAAGAGCACTCTTTTCATGATCTATTTGGTTCCATTAAAGAACATCTACCTTAGCTTGTGGTAGGGGAAGTTCTTAATTGCCGAAATTCAATCACGACAATATCCATAAGCTTGAAGTCTAGAGTTGTAGTACTAGCCATCCTGAGGTAATACTTAGGAATTAGCAACAGGGATCAATGGAATGGATCTTTGGTTAAAGATCAACTTCATGTACAAGATTCACAACACTAGAATATAGTACAATCCAGGATCTTCGATTCAAGTCCAAGGGTTAAAACCTGAGCGTGCACTACATGATAGTAACCACAAGGTAGCTCCCAAGAGAAGGAATAACTCTTGAAGTACCCAATAAATAGAAAGGAGATGTACGAGGAAAAAGGAGGCCTCGAAGTCTAGAATATAACACTATGGATCCTACAATATATATTGTGGGCCCATAAGGTAGAGAGGTCATGATGGAAAGGAATCTCTTGATTGAAATAGAGAAAAGGGAAACAAGGAATTCACAACACACGCAACTCTAGAGGTCTCAACACTAGGTCAACTGGCTGAGAAATGATATGCTCAGAAGGCACCTAAGTTTTGAAAGGATGGAAGAGGTATCATAACTTTTCCAAATCAACATAATATAAGATGACCTAGTGTGAGAGTGATGGGGATATGCCGAATGGGGTATGCCCAACACGACGTTTCGGCTGGACCAAGCTCATTGCGAGTGGGCCTGTAGGACGGCGACTAGAATGCGACTGAGGGAGAACCCCGGCGGCTAGTAGTTGAAGGCCCATAAGCATAGATAGGCCCAGTTGGATTAGGTCAAATCCTCCGAGTTATTAACTAATTCGGTTGTAATAATGTAAACCCTAGCGAGGTACCCCCTATATAAACCTCCCTAGGGTACTTTCTATACTCACGTTCCATCATACACCCCATCTAAGTGACTTGCTGCCTAGCCACCGAGCTCGTAACCCATGTTACTCACTCGCTGATAATACAATCTAGCAGGTGTAGGTCTTTACGCTACATGGGACGAACATGGTTAAATCCCTGTTTCTTTTCCCTCAATCTTGCACTGTAGATGGCGACTCGCTCTTGCCATAAATCCTTCCAATCGCTACCCCTGGTAGCAACTGTCGTGGTCATTCCCACGATAGTGGCACCCACCGTGGGGCATAGCCGGTCTAGCTTGAGTTCCGCAGTGAGACCCTACTTGCTAATTGATCGGTTGATCGCCACCGGCCGCATGATCACAATGGAGGGATCCTTCAGATTCTGCCCAGCAGCTACATCCTAGCGTCACACACAATCACGCACAGCACGGTGATGCCGGTCGACACCATCAACATGTTTGTCGGGTTCACGGACGCCATTGACCCAGCGGAGATGACGATCATTGGCGGATCGCCGCCATGCTGCGATCTACTCTCGGAAGGCCAGATCCTCTCCATCACCCGCCTTGCCTCCGATTCGGCCTCCAGCAATGCGTCTGGGAGATACGCGGCCGTGGATGACAAAACCCTCCATGACGATGCTGATTCGGCGACCACTGCCTTGGTTGCCGGATCCATCACCACCACGTCACTCGAAGACTCCATCACACGGGTCTCCAACGCTGAGGATTTTGAGGACCCCCATCCTCGGGATCTTTGACTCCGTCTCTGGGTCAGTGTCCCATGACGACTTTCGCGCCAGATCCAATCGCTTCAATGCGATCTACATGGCGGGAAGCGCGAGTGCCCCGCCAGATCCCTTCTCCATGCCCATCCCACCGACCATGATGGCAATGGAGCTCGAGGAGTACCGCCTCCAGCTGGAGACGACAACACGCGCCGAGCAGGCCGAACGCGAGAAATACCGCCTCGAACGGCAAACGGCGCAGGTGCTATCGCTCTACCACCAGCGCCGCATCAGGAGCCGCCTAAACTCCAACATCTAGGACCGCACCCTGAGCTTCGACGACGAGCACGACGCCACTCGCGCGGCCGAGCACGAGGTTTGCGAGAACGCGCCACCCGGCGGCAGCAAACGCCCGCCACCTAGCGCACCTACGAATGGAGCTCCACCACCACCCCACCGCATGCCCCCTCCGAAGCAACCGCGGATCATCATCTTGCCCCAAGCCCGGGACTCAAATGGACTCCGACTCTACTCCACCCTAATGGACAATGTCATCGTGGGGCAGGCTGCAGTTGCCGATCTCAACTTCAAGGGAGAGGGCGCGCTACAGATCAAGAACGCCCAGGCCCTACTCGCCACGGCCATCGAGCAACAAGACGCGGGAGACGACCCATGGGGACGGATGTACTCTCGTTCGTCGGGAAGCAGGGCAGCCTCAAGCGGCCGTCCAACGGTCGCCAGCACCCTCAACTGCCCCCCGCCCGAGCCTTTGCAGCTCCAACCGTAGGCCACGAATCCCGCGCTCTCCACTAATGAGCCCCGACCTGCGAACAACATGGTCGCCGCGAATGGTCAGCCGATCAACGCGCGGAGCCACATCGTCAACAATCAGGCCTGGCGACCACGCCAGCCGAACGACCTGAGGCACATGCTCACCAACTGCGGCGAGCCCGAACCAAGGGGCTCCCTTAGCCGAGTCGGCCCACGGTGCTTCGGACCAATGATCCGAGGCGAAAAGTATCCCGCCTAATTCAAGGCGCCAAAGGAGATTGGGAAGTACGACCCGACGTACGACCCAGCGGTGTGGCTCAATACATATCTTATGGTGATGTGGATCATTGTCCACACCGACCTACTCGCCGCTCGCTACCTCCCCCTGATGATGGAGGGAGCGACCCGACAATGGATCAATACCCTCCCTGTGGACAACATTGACTCGTGGGAGGACATGCGAGAGGCCTTCATCAGGCACTTTGAGGGCTCCTACACCTGTGCCACCACCATCAAGGACCTAGAGCACTTCATCCAGGGACATCGCGAGTTGACCCGCCACTAGGTGCAACAGTGGCAGGACTTGTGGATCAACGCCTCCGGCATCCACCCTGACATGGCGATCCACTTCTTCAAGAACATGTGCCGATACGAGCCTCTGGTTGCCAAGATCAAGAGGGTCTACCGGACGCTCGACGACATCCCCGACCTCCTCGAGATCGCCAAATGGTATGTGGAGGAGGACCCCAACTAAGACTCTGACGATGAGTCGGGTGGGAGATTCTGCACCGGTGGCAACGACAATAGGAGACCACACGAGATGCACCACATCAATACTCGCCTCACCGGCAAGCGCCATGGTGATGGGTGAGTCGACTTCGTCACAACCACCGGCTACAGGCAGCGCGACCCCAACAACTTTCGCCGTGACGGAGGCAACTACCATGATAGTGGAAACTACCGTGCCAACAACACGGCGAGGCCAAAATTCGACCCCGCCGCTCTACTCAACCAGCCCTATGTCTACCACAATAGGGAGGGGAAGCCCGCCACTCACAACACCACCGACTACCACTTTCTGAAGGAGATCGAGAAGGAGAGGTGAGCAAGGTAAGGCCCCAACAACGACCTACCAATGGACAATGGCAACACCGGCGGGTTTGGCAACAACATCGGCACGCTGCATGCATTCACCGGGCTCAGCACCAAACGCGATAAGAAGGTGCTCGCCCGCGTAGTCGCTGTAAACGCAGTGCATAAGTCGATATCCCGAGCTTCCTCAATTGGTCCGAGCAGAGCATCACTTGGAGCCACGAGGACCACGCGCCATGGATCGAGTAGCCTGGGCGAGTCACTCTGGTGGTCAAGCCAAAAGTGGCTGACTACTAGCTCCCCAAGACTCTGATGGACGGGGAAAGCTCCATCAACATCCTCTACCTGGACATATTCAGGAGGCTGCAACTCCTGTAGTCGATGGTCGAATCGACCCTCACCACCTTCCACGGCATCTTCCCTGGTTGAAAGGCCTACCCGATGGGCAAAGTGATGCTGCCAGTCAGCTTGGGCATACTAGCAAAATACCGCACCGAGCAGATCGTCTTCGAGCTGGTGAACTTCCACAGCCCCCTACCACTGCGTCCTGGGGTGACATGCATTCACCAAATTCATGGTGGCCCCGCATTACGTCTACAACATGATGAATCTCCTAGGACCGCGCAACATCATCACCGTCCATGGCAACCCCAACATGGTCGTGGAATGCAAGGACGACAACGCCAAGATCGTCGACGCTATCATTGCTAAGGAGACCAATCACGCCAACGAGCTCGCCAAATATGCGAGTGGTGTTGACAAGGATGACCCCAACATCCTAAAGAAACCCAGTGCAGAAAATACCGGGTCGACAACATTTGAGGCCTCCACACACACCCGCACCGTCGAGCTTGTCCCGGGCGACTCAAGCCAGAAGGTCACCATTGGGACCAACATGAGCCTCGCATAGGAAATTGCGCTCATCTAATCCCTGCATGAGAATCGCGTCACTTTGCATGGAAACCATCTGACATGCCTGGTGTCCTACGGGAACTCGCTAAGCATAAACTCAATACTGACCCCAAAGCGCGACCTGTGAAGCAGTCGTTGCGTCCCTTCAATGAAGAGCATCGCTGGGTAATCGCCAAAGAAGTGCAGTGTGTACTCGCTACAGGCTTCATCTGGCCAATCAAGTACTCCAAGTGGCTAGCAAACCCAGTCCTATTTTTGAAGAAGAACAACACTTGGAGAATGTGCATCAACTACACCAACCTTAACAACGCCTTCCTGAAGGAGGAGTTGGTCCTCCCCCGCATCGACCAGATCATCGACTTGACTGTGGTGTCGGAGACACTATGCTTCCTCGACGTGTACTCTGGTTAAAACTAGATCAAGTTGGTGGTCGAGGACGAGTAGAAAACAGCGCTCATCACGCCATTTGGTGCCTTCTGCTACACCGCCATGACGCTCGGCCTTAAGAATGTTGGCGTGACCTACCAACGGTGGATGTAGGAGTGCCTTGCGAGCCAAATCGACCGCAACATCCACGTCTACATCAATGACGTTGTGGTAAAGTCAACCCGCCGGAGCGACCTGCTTGCCGACCTGGTTGAAACTTTCAAAAATCTGCAGAAGTACAAGATCAAGATCAACCCAGGGAAGTGCACCTTCGGCATGGCCACCGGAGAGCTCCTGGGGTAAATAGTATCCAAGAGAGGCATCGAAGCAAACCCCGCCAAGTTCAACACCATCATGTGACTCAGAAAACCCGAGTGCCTTTGCGACGTCTAGAAGCTGTCCGGGCGAGTCGTGGCTCTCAGTCACTTCATCCCTCGGCTTCGTGAGAAGGCAATGCCCCTCTACCGCTTGATGCGCAAGGACGCCACATTTCAGTGGGACGAAGAAGCGGACAACACGCTCAAGGAGCTCAAGGAAGTGCTGCTACTCACCGCCCCCATCGACAAGGAGCCAATGCTCGTCTATGTCGCCGCCTCCACTCGAGTCGTCAGTGCCGTGATGGTCGTCAAGTGACTAGAGGAGGGCAAGGAGCGCCCCATACAGCGCCCGGTCTACTACAATAGAGAGGTCCTCACGGACTCAAGGCAGCGCTAGCCGCAGTACCAAAAGCTGGTGTACGCGGTCTTCAGAGCTCAGCGATGGCTCGCGCACTACTTCCAGGAGCACCCCATAATGGTCGTCTCCTCTGTGCCATTGCAGGACATCATCCGCAATCGCGAGGATACTGCACGAGTCGCCAAGTGGGCCATTAAAATCGGCGTCCACAACATCAAGTACGTACCGCGCAAGGCGATTAAGTCACATGCCCTTGCCGATTTCCTAGCCGACTGGGAAGAAGCACAGCAGCCCAAGATGCTGCCCTATCTCCATTACTGGCATCTCCACTTTGATGGCTCCAAAAACTCATATGGTGCCGGAGCAGGAATCGTGCTCACCTCCCCAAGGGGGACAAGCTCCGATACGTGTTGCAACTCAACTTCATGCCCTCCACCAACAACATGGCAGAGTATGAGGCCCTCCTCCATGGCATGCAGGCTGCTAAGGAGATGAAAGTCAATCGCCTCAAGTGCTACAGAGACTCCGACCTCGTTGCCATGCAAGTCACTAGCACCTGCGATGTAGTCACCCCCAACATGATAGCTTACCGCTAGGCGGTGGACCAACTGGGGGCTACTTCGCCGGCTACTTCGCTAGCTACTCCGTCGAGTGGATCAATCGCCACAAGAACGAAGAGGCCGATGCACTATCGTGCATCGGATCGGCTCGCCAAACACCACCTCTGAGCGTATTCCTCGACATCATCAACAAGCCTTCGGTCTCCGTCCCGAAGGAGATCGACATCGGGATACCGCTGTAGCCAGAGCATGCTCTAGTCGCCTTGATCGCGGAGCCTAGCGAGTGGAATGCGCCATACTTCACCTACCTCGAGCACAAGATTCTGCCCATGGACGAGACAGAGGCGCGAATGGTCATCATCAACGATGAGCTCCACAAGCGCAGCGTGACCGACGCGTTCCAGCACCACGTACAGCCAAAAGAGGGACGCAAGATCCTCCATGACATCCACGCCGGTGACTGTGGCCACCATGCCGGAGCCCAGTCGCTAGTCACCAAGGCCATGCGCCACCGCTTCTACTGGCTCACCACACACGCCGATGCCACCGACATCATCCAACGATGCATCAGATGACAGAAGTATGCCAACCAGATGCACATCCCTGGTTCGGCCCTCAAGACCATCCCCATCACCTAGCCATTTGCCGTATGGGGAATCGACATGGTGGGCAAGTTCAAAAAGATCCATCAGGCTATACCCACCTCATGGTCGCAGTCGACAAGTTCACAAACTGGGTCGAGGCAAAACCAATCAATAAGTGTGATGGCAAGACTGCCACCAAGTTCCTCCGTGAGCTAATCTACCAGTACAGCTACCCGCACAGCATTATCACAAACGATGGCACCAACTTCGCCAAGGGTGCCATGGCTGACTTCTGTGAGGAACACGGAATCCGACTCGACCTCGCCTTAGTTGCCCATCTGGAATCGAACGGCCAAGCAGAGTGCGCTATCTAGAGCGTCCTCCACGACCTCAAGAAAAGACTACAAGTCACCTTCGAATGCAGTCCTGGCTACTTGGTCGAAGATCTCCCCTCCATGCTATGGGGCATTCGCACCTCTGTCAATCGATCGACATGGTTCACCCCCTTCTTCATGGTGTACGTCGCCGAAGCTGTCATGCCGACCGACCTGGAACCCTACTTGCCTCGAGTCATAAACTATGCAGAAGAGGACAATGAGGTTTCTTGCCAAGACGGGGTCGACCAGCTCGATGAAGCCCGCGACCTAGCTCGCTCCCGCACCGCCATCTACCAACAAGGACTCCGCTGCTTCCACAGCCGCTGGGTCCGGACCCACACCTTCCAGGCAGGCGACATGGTCCTGCGACTAATCCAGGAAAAGCAGGGCATGCACAAGCTCTCCCCCATGGGAAGGGCCATTTGTCGTAGGGTGAGCCCTTGGTAACGATTCCTACTACCTCATTGACATACGAGGTGACAGCCAGCTCGACGTCGGGCGGCCATGGAATTTAAATCTCCTCCGAAAGTTTTATACATAGAACTAAAACTTGTACTCAACTACTATATGATGGAATAAATTTGGATTGCACAAATTGTGTCTCGCCATTTTCTTGTGCAATTGCACTCATACACCTAGCAACATGCTAAATTATGGAAGTCAACCCTTGGTGAAGCGACCAGCATGGCTAAGTAATGCGGCCCAAGGGCACCGAAAATATTTGTGTCTTGCACCGTCCATGAAAACGCTACCCCGGAGCCACCATCTGTCGTGGTGGTGGCATGATAGATGCCATGGGTAGGCTAAAGATGGGGCAAAAGCGCGCTAGATGTATCTAGGGAGGGATAGTGTGGTGATTCCACATATAGATGCTCTTAATTTCTCTATCAATGGTGTTTACAGATGCTCCTTGAGCTGTTTGTGGGCAGGAGGAAGATGAACCTCTCTACTGCCCACTCATCTCTCTAGGGTTCCCCCTTAGCAAAAATGGTCGACCTTCTCTCTGGAGATCCTGACCCTCCTTATATAGGGGAGGTCAGGTTACAAGTTAGGGCATACGTGGAGGGAATATTCTCCGAATATGCCTCTCCCGAAATAGCAAAGCGGTGCTTCTCTTTTTCCCTCCGTAAGCCTCTCAGGACCCATGGCGTAAGCCTCTCTGAGCCCCTCTGCAGCACAACGTCACCCGACAAAGGCAACGTCACCTTTGTGGACCCGTACTCGCTGGTCCTCCTCTGGCTCCTCTGTGTTCATGCTATAGTGGAGAGAGAACAGCTTTAACCATGGAAGATGCCTTCCTTCTCTTGTAAGCCAAGGGGTAACCCTGCTTCTTTCTGGTTAACTTGGCTCTAGGGTACCTGCATACAAGTAACATAGATGACACCGACACACAATCTATGCCGGCTGAGGTAATGTTGGGTGAATGTTGTCCGGGCTGGGTTAGCCGTAAGTCAGCTTGCCTTGAGGTAACTCGGCCAGCCGTCACTTTGACCTTTCCGTACCTCGGCTAACATTGCCATTATACCCAGGCTTGATCCTACCGGGGGTTATCCCCAACACATTAGGAGAATATCATTTTGCAGCCCAAAAGTTGGGGCTCCCAGGCAACACGGTACCGAAGTTGACTGTAATCAGCCGCGGTGACTATAGTTGGCGTGCCAAATACTCAGAGGGTCTTTTTTGGCACGAATTCAATTTTACGTTTCAATACAAAATATCAGGCTAACGGCCATCAAGTTGGCCCCCCCATGTCAATTCTTGCCGTTATGTTGCTCCCCTCGCTTAGGCGTCAATTCGGCTTGGAGCGCTGGCCTGCATCCATTACGCATCTTCTTTTTCCCTAGAGCGGCAATCTGTGGGGCGTCGCAGCCATGGCGTGGAGCTATGACGTGGGCGAACCTCCTCGGCCCCGCTCTCCTCCCTATAGGTTTGCAGTGTGGGCGCCTGCATCCATTACGCGACTTCTTCTTCCCCGGAGCGGCAATCTGTGGTGGCAGCCATGGCCCAGAGCTGGGATGTGACGAACCTGCTTGGCCCCGCTCTCCTCCCCATCCCGAGTCGGAGCTCGCCCTCACCATGGACGCACCCATGGCACGGTGCGGGGACGAGAATTGGTTCCCGGTGAGATCTATGCCCGTGTCGACCATGCTCGGTCCTATTTTCCTCCTCCATAATCTGAGCTCGCTGTCGCCGTGGTCGCACCCGCACAAATTCTGCCACCTCTGCCGAGGTCTCTATGGTAGCTCAAGTTCTGCCATGTTGAACCTGTATGAAAATTCGGAGCTGGGTGGTGGCAATCCGATGTTGAACCTGTAAGGAATTTGCTGAAGACTGCGTGCTGCTCCAAGGTCTTCGGCTGATGCCTTCAGCCGATGCCAACATCCACCACCAATGTGAGATTATTTAGTTACTTCAATACAAAATTTTGACCAATTTAACTTGATGTATTCCTTGACAATTATAATATAATCGAGCACTAGAAATATTTTGTAGTGTGGATGAGCATGATCAGTAATATAATTGAACACTAGAAATTTTTAAGGCACTCCATATAAAGGAGTAGATTAATATATATAGAAGGTTCACTAGAGACACTGATACATTGTAAATGTATCTATAATTTTTGATGTTCCATGCTTGGTTTTATCCACTTTCTTGTGTTTTGTCCACACTTTGGAGTACTTTTCATATGATTTCTTGGACTAACCTATTAACAAGAGCCACAGTGCCAGCTTCCTGTTTTCTACTGTTTTGGTTCTAGGAAAGTCAGAAAATGAATATTCTCGGAATTGGACGGGACAAAAGCCAAAGTGCCTATTTTTCCGGAAGTCATCAGATGCCAGAATACGAGACGGAGAAGGGGTGGGGGTCGGCCACACCACCTGGCCGTGCGGCCAGGCCTAGCCCACGCCAGGGGTGGTCTGGCTGACCCCAGCACCCGCTCGGCCTATCCTTCCGCCTATAAGATGCCCTCGGGACGAAAACCCTAGGGACCCGATCAAAAATCCACGAAAGAGTCTGTAGCCACCATCGTCTCTGTCCCTAGATCGGGAGGGATCTGAAGCTCTTCCCGGCACCCTGCCGGAGAGGGGAATTCACCCTGGAGGCCTTCTTCATCATCATGCAAGCCTCCGGTGTGATGCGTGAGTAATTCATCTTTGGACTACGGGTCCATGTAGTAGCTAGATGGCTGGTTCTCCTCCTTTGTGCTTTCATGTTTAGATCTTGTGAGCTCCGTTAATGATCAAGATCATCTATTTGTAATTCTGCATGTTGTGTTTGCGAGGATCCGATGGCTATTGAGATGCTATTTCAGATTGATTATTGATTCTATCATGTCTTTGTTATTTGTGATCTTGCATGCTTTCCGTTGTTAGTAGCTATCTTGGCCAAGTAGATGCTAGCAACTCCAAGATTTAGTATTTATGCTCGATAGTGGGTTCATGCATCTGGTAATCTAGGGAAGTGACAGAAATCTCTAAGGTACTAGATGTGTTGTTGCTACTAGGGAGAAAACAACAATCCTTTGTTCATAGAATAATCATATTGTTTACATTACACGCAATTCGTAAAGCAATAATTTGTTGCTTGCAACTTAATACTGGAGGGGTTTCGGATGATAACCTGAAGGTGGATTATTATTCATGGATGCAGTTGGATGGCGGTCTATGTATAATGTTGTAATGCCCAATCAAGTTCCAAAGGATTCAAGATGATTAGTATATGCATGTATTGCTTTCTCGATGTTTGTCAATTTCCCCGCTGTAATTTGTTCACCCATCATGTTATCTATCTTAAGGAGAGCCACCTCTAGTGAACTATGGATCTCGGTCCTTTTCTCTTACATACAATCTATAGACTGTTTACTGCTTTGTTTTTACTTTCTGCAAACTATTACTTCCTTCCATTCGATACATTTAATCCTTTGTTTTCAGCAAAACCGGTGAGATTGAGAACCTCATCGCAAGTTGGGGACAAAGTTATGTGGTTGTGTTGTGCAGGTCTCCACGTTGCTGCTGGCACCGGTAGTGCGCCCTGCCAACGTTCAACTAGCTACACCTTTGGGGTGTTTCCTTGCTCCTACTGGATTGATAACCTTGGTTTCGTACTGAGGGAAAACTTGCGGCTATGCTCATCATACCTTCATCTTGGGGTTCCCCAACGAGCTCGATATATTTTGGGCCATCAAGCATATTTTCTGGCGCCGTTGCCGGGGAGTCAAGGACATCTTCACAAGGGGAGTCCCTCATAACCAATCTCTTTACTTTGTTATTTTTGTTTTGCTTTGTTTCTTTTTGCTGTGTTTGCTTGTTTTGTTATTCAAAAACACAAAAAAATAGTTTTACAAGTTTGCTTTCTTATTTGAAAAACACAAAAAAATTAGTTCCTATCTTAAGTTGCCACTATGTCTAGCCTTGCTCCAATCACTATGTCACCCGAGGAAATGATTTTCACTTTTAAACAAGGAATTAAGGAGAGCTTCAAGGAAGCTTGGTCTAGAATCTCTGATCTACATGAAAAAACTGAGCCTAAAATGACTCAAAGTTTGTTCCTTAGTAGTTTCTACCTTGGAATTGCTCTTTGCTATAGATATGCTTTAGATGCTGTCGTGGGAGGAGATTTCCTCGAATGTAATGAGGATGATGCTGTTAATGCTATAAAGATTACAACTTGCCTAGCCAAACTGATATTTTTTTCGCAAAAATATTTGCTAGATTGAACACTCTTGAGACTGGCACTGCTAGCTTAAAAGATTCCTATAATACGCTTAGGGAGCATCACAATTATGTTCCAATAAATTTTGAACCATCAAAGTGGCTCCCCATAGTAAAGATTGAGATAAACACTGAAACTTTTCAAGCCCGATGTGATATCATGTCTGAATTTTCTCTTATGCCCAAAGATATTTATAAATCTTTGAATCTTTGGGGGCTTACTGAAGGAGGAAAATAAATATCTCTTGCTAATAATGCTACCATATTACCTACTGGAATAGCTGAAGGAGTGTTTACAAAGATTCTTGGGAAAATTATTTCGACTAATTATCTTGTCACTGAATGTGCAGGAAAAGGACAAATTACACTTGGAAGGTCCTAATTAGAACTCCTTGGAGCAATAATAGATGTGGGAAAGGGGACCATGCACCTTTATTCTCCACCAAATAATCATATTTTCCCCAAGGTTAAGAATAAAAGTAAGAGAGGTAAAGGCAAGAAATTTGGTCTTAATGCTTCTTCATTTGAGAACACTTGATTCTTTCTTGCTTCTTATGCCTAACTTAAAGGCGTTAAAGAAAAGTACTTATTGGGAGCTAACCCAAAAGTTTAAGATGAGTCTTGGAAGTTATTACCTCTGTAATAACCACTCCTTATCCTTTTTATTTGCCTTTTGTGCCAAGAGTAACCTCTAATGAGAGAGAAGTAATGATTGGGAAAGTTGCTGTCCCGAAACAGATTTCCGTGCTTCACCGTAAAACTTCGTGTAAAATCTCTGAAGGTCTTTTTGAGGCGTGAATTTTTTTTCTTCTGCCCCAGGTTGTTATCTAACTTTCGTTAGTTCAACACTTTTTGATTTGAGCAACAGAAGGTCTTCGAAAAAATTCATCTTTACCTGCTGGTCTGTTTTGACAGATTTTTGTCATTTTCTGCATTTGCTTCTTGTTGGTTCCTTTTTAAGTTCTTTTGGGGAATTGAGCTTTTTGAGGGAAGTTCTTCAGTAGCTAGTGTTCTAATGTAAATTCATTTGGTGTTAGAACAGAACTTTAAGACTTATTTATCTCGAGTGCACTAATGTTGCTAATAAAGATTGTGTGAAGTTTTGTAGGAAGGAAAAAATTTCAGGTGTATGGAACAAATGAGTAATGAGATGAAGGATGGACTAAAGCTCCATCTTGGGGATGCCACACGTGTCACCCCAAGAAATATCCAAGAAGTACAAGCGTCAAAGCTTGGGGATGCCCAAGGCATCCCCTTCTTTATCAATAAAAATCCCAGGTTTCTTCCAAACGCTTCATTTTTATTGTTTCATGCACAATTGTGTTGTTCTTGGAGCGTCTTCTTTTTCGTTTTCGTTTTGGTTTTTCGTTTGCTTTTGTTTGCTTAGTTTTCTTAATAAATTGGTTGGACCCCCTATTTCATACATTGGTTTTCAAATAGTTTGGTTTGGATTGGAAAAGAGTAGGAAAGTTCATGCTTATGTGGTAAAAAGAGCTTGTTTTTGACTGTGGCCTATGCTTTGTCATGCCATGCTTGATATTATTTTGGCTTTATGCTTAGTATTATTTGATGTAGCATGACTTGTTATAAATAATTGAGATTGCTTAATGTGCCTTGGATGAATCGTGCGTTGTTTTAGCATATTAAAGCATAGTATAGTGGTATTCACCTTTGATGCTTTATTTGGGTTGACTTGGCGCATGCTCACACCATGTTATGACTATCTCAAGTCACCATAGCCTTTATGATCCTTTAGTTTTCAAATTGTAGTATCACTTTATGCTTTGATCAATGATGTTTTGTAGCTCTGCATGATTATGGCCATTATTGCTCTCTTAGTTTGTCGCTCCCAGTCTTTTGTAGCCTCCACAACCAAGTGTGAGTTCCACTCATGCATCCAACTCCCTAAACCAAGTTATTCTAAAGATTCACCATACCTACCTACTAGCTTATGCTATTCCAAGTATATTCATGCTTTTGTTTACCTTCCAAATTAAACTTGTTATGAGAAAACTAGTGATTAAAGCTCTCACGAACTTGATGGCACACTTTACTTTTTTGCATCTAATAAACTTGAACCATTGGGTCCTTCTTCATTGCGTAAATGCTTGCGCTTTATAAGTTGAAATTAGCAGAACCATGTATCATGGGGAATGCTTTCAACATTGCACTTGTACTTTGTACCCCGTTGATATCATGTTCTTTTGCTTATGGATCCCGGCGGTGTGAAATAAAAGTGGAACTTGTAAGATGATGGATTTTGTATGTGTGTTAGATAAATGCTTGGGCCGCTAGCCTAAGCCATGCCTAATCATGGTGGAAACTTGCATCATCACCATAATGAGCACTCTATGAAGCATCCTCAATAAAAACCTATGCAAATAGCAAATAAAAAGATCGTTGAGATGCTCATTGTCTGCTTGCCTTGTCATTTTGATTATGGGATAGCTCATGTATCATGTGCAAGGGGTACCCCGTTGGCGGTCTTTATGATACACATGTACTTAAAATGAGAATAGCTTACTTGTGACTAAAGTTGAGTAGCATGAGGTTCGGTCTTCATAAGTAAGGGGCATGAGATTTCGGTTTATAACTTGTCAAGCATATCCTCTTAGTTGTGTCACTTTCACCTTAATCACCTTCAAGATGCTTATGATAGGGGAAATGAGAGCCGAAAGC
The DNA here is from genome assembly GCA_910589775.1 of Avena eriantha. NCBI lineage: Eukaryota > Viridiplantae > Streptophyta > Magnoliopsida > Poales > Poaceae > Avena > Avena eriantha. The sequence goes on from OU342740.1 coordinate 129,539,339, forward strand.
TATAAGTACCATAATTTTTGGAAGCTCTTTATGAGACTTGAATCCCTACTTCCTTCTATGAAGGCCTTTCTTCCACCATTATATTGAGTCTCCACCTTCTACCTTTATGCACCTACTTTGAGAGCATAGTGGCCATTCTTAGTTCTATGTGCATTGTCCCAAGACTGGTTGATTGATGCATAACTATGAACTTTGAGGGACAAGCTGAATGCTATTATGCTATGTTTTCTTTATGTGAAACAAACAAACGTCTTGCAAATAATTGTTATTCATGAATCTTTTGTTTAAGCCTTTTCATGTTGCATCTTACTTTCTTTGTCTTATTGTTAGAACTTTTTCTTTCATGTTATGATTGAAGTACTATGATCCCAGCTTTGAATGCTTTACAAATACTTTGATCAAGTCTTTGATGGTGCATGTCATCTCAAAAATTATTCTTTCTTTTTTATCACTTACCTACTCGAGGACGAGTAGGAGTTAAGCTTGGGGATGTTGATACATTGCAAATGTATCTATAATTTTTGATGTTCCATGCTCGGTTTTATCCAATTTCTTGTGTTTTGTCCACACTTTGGAGTACTTTTCATATGATTTCTTGGACTAACCTATTAACAATAGCCACAGTGCCAACTGCCTGTTTTCTGCTGTTTTGGTTCCAGGAAAGTTAGAAAATGAATATTCTCGGAATTGGATGGGACAAAAGCCAAAGTGCCTATTTTTTCGGAAGTCATCAGATGCCATAATACGAGACGGAGAAGGGCTGGGGGCCGGCCACACCACCTGGCCGCGCGGCCAGGCCTGGCCCGCGCTAGGGGGTGGTCTGGACGACCCCAGCACCCCCTCGGCCTCTCCTTCCGCCTATAAGATGCCCTCAGGACAAAAACCCTAGGGACACGATCAAAAATCCACGAAAGAGTCTGTAGCCGCCGTCGTCTCTGTCCCTAGATCGGGAGGGATCTGAAGCTCTTCCTGGCACCCTGGAGGCCTTCTTCATCATCATCCAAGCCTCCAGTGTGATGTGTGAGTAGTTCATCTTTGGACTACGGGTCCATGTAGTAGCTAGATGGCTAGTTCTCCTCCTTTGTGCTTTCATGTTTAGATCTTGTGAGCTCCGTTCATGATCAAGATCATCTATTTGTAATTCTGCATGTTGTGTTTGCGGGGATCCGAATGGATATTGAGATGCTATTTCAGATTGATTATTGATTCTATCATATCTTTGTTAATTGTGATATTGCATGCTTTCCGTTGTTAGTAGCTATCTTGGCCAAGTAGATGCTAGCAACTCCAAGAGTTAGTATTTATGCTTGATAGTGGGTTCATGCCTCTGGTAATCTGGGGAAGTGACAGAAATCTCTAAGGTACTAGATGTGTTGTTGCTATTAGAGAGAAAACAACAATCCTTTGAACAATCGTATTTTTTACATTACACGCAATTCATAAAGCAATAATCTGTTGCTTGCAACTTAATACTAGAGGGGGTTCGGATGATAACCTGAGGTGGATTATTAGTCATAGATGCAATTGGATGGCGGTCTATGTATAATGTTGTAATGCCCAATCAAGTTCCAAAGGAGTCAAGATGATTAGTATATGCATGTATTGCTTTCTCGATGTTTGTCAATTGCCCCGCTGTAATTTGTTCACCCAGCATGTTATCTATCTTAAGGAGAGCCACCTCTAGTGAACTATGGATCCCGGTCCTTTTCTCTTACATACAATCTATAAATTGTTTACTGCTTTGTGTTTACTTTCTGCAAACTATTACTTTCTTCCATTCGATACGTTTAATCCTTTGTTTTCAGCAAAACCGGTGAGATTGACAACCTCATCGCAAGTTGGGGACAGAGTTATGTGGTTGTGTTGTGCAGGTCTCCACGTTGCTGCTGGAACGGTAGTGCGCCCTGCCAACGTTTAGCTAGCTACACCTTTGGGGTGTTTCCTTGCTCCTACTGGATTGATAACCTTGGTTTCGTACCGAGGGAAAACTTGCTGCTGTGCTCATCATACCTTCCTCTTGGGGTTCCCCAACAAGCTCGATATATTTTGGGCCATCAGACACCATGCAGATATATTGTCTTACATGGCACACACAGGTAATAATAATTAACAAAAACAAAATAAAAGTAGGGGCAGCAGCAGGAGGCCGGGACATGGAGACGCCTAGCAGGGCAGGGGCATATCAGTAGGAGGCAGGCCTAGTCGAGGGGATACAGGCCAATCCTAACATAATCCCGGAGGAATTTGCCAAAGGCTGCATGCCACGCCAAGGTAATCGACTTATGGCTTCTGCCTCCGCCTCTGGCCACGCCCACCGTGTGTTAGATCATGCTGTCGAGGTCGACGATGATTGCATTGCCACAGAATGGGAAAAATAGTCTCCCCTATGGTAGAAACATATTAGCTCACACCGTAACCGCCTCAGCACGTAACGACTCTTGTTATCCCTGGATTCCTTGCTATCGTCCACTTCATCATCATCCTCCTGTTGATTTTTAAGAACATAACTTAGAACTCATACATATGATTGAATTGTATTACAACTCAAGAATTGACAACATATATATGTAAGACAATATATCTGTTGATATCAAAGATAAAACATCTCGGCAATAGTTTGATCAGTTCATATATCATTTCATCTCAACAAAATGACAATTAATTGCATCAGAGTGTATGTAGAATAAATCTAGGGGCCTCATAAGTTTCTTCAAGGATGGAGTCAGTGAACCAAGTAACAATTGCACAACTTGTAATGTTGTTTTACATCGTCCCGGGTTTTCTAAATCATCCCTAAAAAATCTGACACTAAAGTGTCTGCCCCTATTTTGGGACAAATTTGAATCATTGGCCTCAATAAGAAATTGAAACGTAATCGTACAAAACAATATTCAAGGATATACATAGTCAGGTACAAAAACAAGCCTAAACATTGTAATTATAAATAAAAAACCAAACAATTAATCTTCAGGTACATGTTAAAAATACTTATGATCAAAACCATTCATTTACATATGCATCATACAAATCATTCAAAGATCAGAGACAAATCAAGGATCATATATGTAGTTCCATATGAGAATAAATCAAGGGCCTCATAATTTTTTTAGAGATGGAGTTGGAGAACCAAAGTACCAACAACACAACCTATATTGTCTGTGTGCATTGCTGCCTCAGGTTCACCAACCCATCCCTAAAACACGACACCATCATATGTGTCTCCCTTGAACTCTTTTGGGGCAAATTTCAATCATCGGCCTCGGTGATAAACTAAAATGTAATTCTCATACACTATGAATGCATGGAATAGATAATTCAAATATCATAGTTCTACGAATGTAGAATAAAGATTGCGGCCTCATAAGTTTCTTCAGGGATGGCGTAATCAAACCAAGTAACAATTGCACAAGTTATATTGATCTTGTACATGGCCCCATGTTCGCTAACTCATCCATGAAAAAATCTGACAACGATGTGTCTGCCTCTCTTTTAGGGAAAATTTGAATCATTGGCCACAATAGGAAAATTGAAATGTAATTGTACAAATCAATATTCAGGGATATACATATGCATCATACGATGCATTCATAGATCAGAAACAATACAAAGATTATATATAGGTTCCATATGAGAATAAATTAAGGGCCTCATTTTTTTCAAAGCTGGAGTTGGAGAACGAAAATACCAACAATACAACCTATATTGTTTATGTACATTGTTGCCTCAGGTTCACTAACCATCCCTAAGAAAACGACACCATCAGATGCCCTTGCACTATTTTGGGGCAAAATTGAATCATTGGGCTCAGTAAGGAATAGAAATGTAATGTTATAGGCATGTTGTGTATCGAAATCAACACTCAGCTAGATGGCAGATGATCAGATTGGGGTTTTGTGACTAGATGGATTGGGGTTTTGTGACTAGATGGAAGATGCATCAATCGACCATTCGAACCATATATATACTAGCCTACTTCAAGAGCAAAAGAATCTGTACACGATTGATCAAATCGTATGTATGAACAGTGAAATATGTGGCTGCGACTAGAGAAGCTAGCAAAGTAGTACCTCAGACTCCTCATCAGGGACCTCCTCCTCTAACTCGTCATTCTCCGTGATTGCATCGAAGATTTCTTGGACGGCGATAGGGTCCTTTATGTAGAGCACTAGATTGCCTCTAACTGCCGCCTGCCCCCCTTCCAGATCTTCCGCTGGCACCACAACATTGTCGGCCACGATGTTGTCGGCCACCTGTTACTCGGCGGCGATGGCTACTGGCTGGACGGATGAGCTCGAACCCTCGATGATGCGGCGACGAGCGGCGTTCGTGCCCGGAGAAGACGCCTCCTCCTGCTTGGCGACGACCGAGCCATCTGTTGTTGCGCCTTCAACTGGCTTCACCTCCGGCTCATCTCCACGCATACGCTTCATGGTGCACCTAGGGAAGGACATAGTGCAAGCGAAGGAGCTTCGGCGCACACGGTAGGTGTAGATTGGGGTTTTGGGACGAGACAGATTGAGGAAAATGACATGAGCACATGGAAGAAGAAGGCCGAGCGGGTTTATAAACACTGGACCGTTCGTAGTCCTCGAGTGGACACGTGTGGTGGGCGGGGGGTGGGGCTACCACGATCTCCACCTTTTTTTTGGGTTCCCTTTTTTTAAATAGCCACGATCTCCACTTTAGAGCTGCATTGAAAACACGCTCATGGCAGATCTCGGTTCCACTTCATGCAAGTGGCGTAGAACCAATTTCTAGCAACGCTAGATCTACTAGAGGGGGTCCCTTGACTCATGGAAGTTACTTGCGGTAGGGCCCAGTTGGAAGTGAGATTGAGAGCGCTGCGTAAAAATGGGATATGTCTTACTAAAATCAAGTGGCAATAAATTGCAGCATCCCGTCGACAACCGTGCACTCGATGACCCTGTTGCCCTATGCATGTGTTGTAGTAGCAGTAGTAGCCTTTGCAGACTAGATTAAACATGACATTACCACTCGACGAATTTTTCCATGGAAAGCATTGTGTTCCTTCTTGTAGAAGTCTCTGAGGGAGATGTCAGTGTTGTCTCACACTATACTGTGAAAGGCACGACGTGTGCAAATATCCTCGTTGGATCGCACATGATCAACGGTTGGCGCACACGATCCGCTTGACAACTGTGACAACCAATCAGGGCGTAGCAGACAGAGTGAGCACAGGTTTGGACTTCTACGAAAGACAGAGAGAGAGAGGGCAAAACTGAGTAGTATCAAATAACCAAGGGCAAAACTGAGTAGTATAAAAATGGAAAAGGAGTGTCTTGTACAATGAAATACATCATGGCATACATCAAATTATGCCACGATAGATCCACTAGAGTTCATTGGATGTGTGTTCTTCTCATAAACCACATATGGATCCACCAGAGTCATTGCATGTGTGTTATTGTCACAAACCACACATGGATCCACCAGTATCATTGCATATGTGTTATTTTCACAAACCATGTATGGATCCACCAGTGTCATTGCATGTGTATTATTTTCATTAACCACATGTGGATCTACCAGTGTCATTGAATGTGTGTTCTTTTCACAAACCAGATATGGATCCACCAGAATCATTGCATGTGTGTTCTTTCAATAAACCACAGCTAGAAACATTGCATGTGTGTTCTTTTCATTAACCACAGCTAGATCCATTGCATGTATGTTCTTTTCACAAACCACATATGGATCCACCAGAGTCATTGCACGTGTGTACTTTTCACAAACCACAGCTAGAGTTATTGCATGTCTGTTCTTCTCACAAAGCACATAAGGATACACCAGTGTCATTGCATGTGTGTTCTTTTTATTAACCATAGCTAGAGTAATTGCATGTATATTCTTTCCACAAACAATATAAGGATCCACCAGAGTCATTGCATGTGTGTTCTTTTCACAAACCATAGCTAGTGTCATTGCATGTCTATTCTTTCCACGAACCACATATGGATCCACCAGTGTTATTGCATGTCTGTTCTTTTCATTAACCACACCTAGAGTCATCGCATGTATGTTCTTTCCACAAACAACATATGGATCCACCAGTTTCATTGCATGTCTGTTCTTTGCATTAACAACAGCCAGTGTCATTGCATGTGTGTTCTTTCCACAAGCCACATATGGATCCACCAGTGTCATTGAAATGTGTGTTCTTTTTACAAACCACAGCTAGAGTCATTGCATGTCTGTTCTTTTCACAACCCACATATGGATCCACAAGTGTCATTACATGTGTGTTCTTTTCACAAACCATAGCTAGAGTAATTCCATGTGTGTTATTTTCACAAACCACATAAGGATCCACCAGTGTCATTGGATGTGTGTTCTTTTCATGAACCACACCTAGAGTCAGTGCATGTCTATTCTTTAACAAACCACACATGGATCCACCAGTGTCATTGGATGTGTGTTCTTCTCACAATACACATATGGATCCACCAGTGTGATTGCATGTGTGTTCTTTTCACAAACCACAGCTAGAGTCATTGCATTTGTGTTCTTTTCATAAACCACATAAGGATCCACCAGTGTCATTGGATGTGTGTTTTTTCATAAACCACACGCAGTGTCATTGCATGTGTGTTCTCCTCACAAACCACATATGGATCCACCAGTGTCATTGGATACGTGTTCTTCTTACAAACCACATATGGATCCATCCGAGTTCATTGCATGTCTGTTATTTTCACAAACCACATAAGGATCCACCGGAGTCATTGCATTTGTGTTCTTTTCACAAACCATGGCTAGAGTCATTGCATGTGTGTTCTTTTCACAAACCACATATGGATCCATCATAGTCATTGCAAGTCAGTTCTTTTCATTAACCACAGCTAGAGTCATTGCATGTCTATTCTTTACACAAACAACATATCGATCCACCAGTGTCATTGCATGTGTGTTCTTTTCATGAACCAAAGCTAGAGTCATTGAATGTCTGTTCTTTTTACAAACCACATATGGATCCACCAGTGTGATTGCATGTGTGGTCTTTTCACAAAAATAGATAGAGTCATTGCACGTCTGTTATTTTCACAAACCACATCTGGATTCACCAGTGTCATTGCATATGTGTTCTTTTCACAAACCACAGCTAGAGTAATTGCATGTGTGTTCTTTTCACAAACCACATAAGGATCCACCAGTGTCATTGGATGTGTGTTCTTTTCATGAACCACACCTAGAGTTAGTGCATGTCTGTTCTTTCACAAACCACACATGGATCCACCAGTGTCATTGGATGTGTGTTCTTGTCACAAATCACATATGGATCCGCCAGTGTGATTGCATGTGTGTTCTTTTCACAAACCACAGCTAGAGTCATTGCATGTGTGTTCTTTTCACAAACCATATAAGGATCCACCAATGTCATTGGATGTGTGTTTTTTCATGAACCACACAAAGTGTCATTGCATGTGTGTTCTTCTCACAAACCACATATGTATCCACCAGTGTCATTGGATGTGTGTCGTGGAATTGGCCATGGCAGATGCTACATGGTAGCTTACGTAGAGGAATGGGCAAGGCGACGTAGGAGAATCCGGGAGCGAGATTGGCACATGATGTACCCAGGTTCACTTCCCCTCGATGGAGGATCACTACGTACTGCTAGCAATCCAGTATGATCATAGATTGGTTTACATGGAGTCGCCGGAGGCGGTGGGAGAGACTAGATCTAATGAGACGTGGGAGAGAAAATGTGCCCCATGGGGGTGCCCCTGGTGGCTTTATATACGCAGCTAGTTAGGGTTTACAAGTTCTAATGGGGTTTCTATTGGGGTCGTCGTCTTGGGCCTTCAGTCGGCGAGTCATCTGGATCCATTACGCGCTAGTCGCCGTATTTGGCGAGTCGATCCACCTAGGGTTAGGCTTCAAACAGCTTGCTCCAGCTGGCGACTCCGCTTCATGGGCATACCCCGATTGGTATTCCCCCGTCAGTAGTCCCCGAGCGTGTAAGGGACTCGACGATAACTTCAAGCCACAGTATCGGCGTAGGTGATTCCACGGTGGAGTCGATGGTGAGTCATTGGCGAGCTCCTGAAACAGAGAAATAGCTGATGAAGTAGCCCAATCGCCAAGGCGAGTCGATACGTTAGGCGAGTCGTCATTGGACAGAGTCACCCCTTGGAGAAGTTTGGCCGGCGCCATGTCAACTTACTATCGTAGAGGATATGGAGGCCACCAAATAATTGATGGTGAAGTCGCCAAGTCGGTGTAGGGGAATACACGATACGAGTCCGCAAGGGACGAGTCCTCGAGCGTGTTGAGTACGCGAGGGTGAGTCCGTGGTGGCGAGTCCCCAAGCGTGTTGAGTATGTGAGGGCGAGTCTGCGGTGGCGAGTCCCCGAGCGTGGAGAGTACACGAGGGCGAGTCCGTGGTGGCGAGTCCTCGAGTGTGGCGAGTCCGCGGTAGCGAGTCCTTGAGCGTGGCAAGTCCCCGAGTGTGT